>PVHX01004272.1:0-128427 GCA_004024805.1 Geosciurus inauris | reverse complement strand
CCCTGTGCCAGTCGGAAGGGCACAGGACACCCGCCCCAGGCTGCGCCCTGGCCTCTGAAGGCAGCTGCCCTTTGCTGGAAAGGAGGGAGGCGAGGGAGAGCTGCTCTGCTCAGAGGTGGTCTGGGCCATGCGCCCAGGCCTCTTCCCAGAGGCCCTTCCCCAGAGAGGCAGCTCCAGGGAGTCCGTGGCTTTGCCCCTGGTCAGGTGGTCAGTCGGTTCCTGGGCAGCCTTGGCCTGGAGGACCTGGACAGTGTCTGGAGGGCACTGGTTTTCCTTGAGGTCCATGTCGGGATTGAGCCAGAGTGGGATCCTGGGAAGGCAAATCTCCTGTCACCTGGAGGGGAGGCCCAGGGACAGAGCGCTGGCCCTGCGGGGACCCCTGCCCAGCAGCGCAGGAAGCTGCTTGCCCTGCATATTACAAAGGCCGAAGGGGGAGACTCCACAGTCCTTCCAGAAGGACTGCAGGGCAGCCACCCAGTTCTGAAGGGGCTTCCTGACGAGGTCTAGGAAGGACGTCGGCCAGCCACGAGAAGAAGCCGGGCCCCTTGCCTTGGGGGAGCTGTACTCTCTCCTGGCTAAAAGTAATTAAAACTAAAAGCAAGCCCGGTGAGTGGAGACCACAGGCTTCTTTGAGTATCACACACACACGGTGGCAGAAAGCATGCGTCCATGGCTCACTCTAAGCCAAGTCCCAGCCTCGGTGAATTTTGTGCCTGTCTTTCCCACAGCAGTCTCGTGGCTCAGGCTATGGAAACTCCTGGCTGGAAGGTACAGCTGTTTGAAGATTTTATTCCCTAAGAGTTACACCTTGTAGTACATAGTGCCAAGATTCATTCTATGCCTCTGTATAAAAGGTGATTTCATACACCAATAGCAGATCTATCCATTGGCAAAATTTGTTTATTTAGGGCCTTTGTGGAAGAATTATAAATTATTCTTCCTTTTTAAACAATTTGTTTTTGTGTGGCAGCAAACTGTGAGGCAAATAAGGACTGCTGAAGGGTGGGAACATAACTCTAAACAGAAGGAAAATCACTGTTTGTAGAAGATATATGTAAACACTAGGAGACGCATAACAGAATTCACAATTCAGAATTCCAGATTCTGAATCTTTCCAAAACCAAAACAATTTTTAAGAAAACATTCAAAGCCTCATTGGTGGATTTGAGCATTCCATGTTCTCACATGTTTGTAGTAGACAGTGGTCCACCCCAGGGATGAAAGTTAATGTATAGCAAGAAAGTAAATGTCCAACCAGAGGACACATTCTGAGCCCACACTGAGGATAGTGTGGACTCCAGAGGATCAACCCAATTTGAGTCATCTGAAGTGTCAAAGAAAACTAAGATTTTAGTTTTAATTCAGTGCATCTTTTTCATTGACCAAACCTGGACCATTATGCCATTGTGTGGCTTTGACTCTGAGTTAAGTCATTGTTCGGCCTGTGAAGTCACACCCACGGGAAGCCCCTGATGGATTTGCACATCAGGGGACCATGAAGCACAGTGATCCAAGCCAGGCGCACCAGAGCGAGACCAGCAAGAAAAAAGCCAAAATCAGTCAACCCAAGAAAAAGATAGCAAAAGGTATTTTTCATTGGTGAGGAGGGTGTGCCGGCTCTTAGAGCTAAAGCCCCCAAACCTCAGATGGTTTCTGCATGGGTCTCTGTGTTCATCCACACTCTAGATTACAAGTGAGAGAAGTCAAATCAATGCTTTAAAAAAAAAAAAAAAAAAAAAAAAAAAAAAGAATAAGGAAAGATTGATCAGCTTGTATCTTTTTAAAATGTCCAGATATGGGAGTAGCTTCAGGTACAGCTAAACCCAGGTCCTCAGGCACAGGCCATGTCCCTCCCCAGCCTTGTGGCCTGGATTCTGAGATCCAGAAACCTCAACAGAAACCTGAGTTCTGTGCCCCTAGTTTCAGTGGAAGGGTTGGATCTCACTGACTCTGCGTAGGCCCCTTGGTGATCCTGAAGCTGTCTGTGTGGCCAAGAGGATGGACTGCTCTAACAGTTCTGCCTGAACCAGCGCTTGCTGCCTAGAGAAGTCCCCATTCTCAGACTTGGGAAGCGAGGTGCGGCTCTGTGTAAGGGCCGTTGTAGGAGGGAGGAGGAAAGCTCTTGCCCGCCCCAGGTAGGGCAGGACGTCCTGCTTTACTCCTTGTGAGCACCCCTACGGCCCCTCCGAGGCTTTGCTGGAGCGGGGGGAGCCTGCACCTCTTTGCAGAGAAAAGACCAACAGGGAGGGTGCACCCCGCTAGTCCTGGATGGGCACCTTCACAGAGGCCTTTGAAAGGCCCCAGTGACACCTTTGGGAGAGGTCACAGGATTTTCCCAGTAAATATTTTATATCTTTGAAGAGGTCACAGTAGTTGGCCAAAGGAAAAGAATTAAGAATATCTCTGCTAGTTGAGATTTTCAACCTGTAAATGTGTGACATGAACTTCTGCTGACTGGGGAGGGTTCACCCTGGACAGAGCCACCCCTGAGCCACCTGGTGAAGGACAGGTGAAGGGTGGCTTCTCAGAAGAGAGCAGCATCTGAGACTGGAAGATAGGGCATAGATGCTTAGCAGGCAAACAGCAGGCATCTACACAGTGTCTAAACATAGCCCCTTGACGTCAGATGCCCCTCTGCCTCTTGGTCCTTGGCCTGGCCCCATGGAACCAGGGATGAGCGGGCACTGTTCTGTAGGAGATGCTTCATCATGGAGCCCACGGTTCAGTTTGGCCAAGTGCACTGGGGGATGGGTGCAGGCTGGCAGCTGTGTTCCATGTTGGGGAGGAGGACAGTTGTGTTCCCCAAGATCTCACAAGGCCCTGGGAGTGGTAGATCCATACCCCGAGGAGCCTTATGTGGCTTGGTAAATATTGAAGACCATCAGGACAGGTTGTTGGGACACTTCAGGATAAAGTCCAGTGCACATTTCCTGGGGATCTTGGGGGCAAATGAACCCTCCTGTCCCCACCCCCTGCCCCACCCTGGGACACATGCCTACATTATCACACACTGCTTTCTTCATAGGACTTCTGGGGTCTTCCAGCTCTTCTTTCCCTCCCCCTGACGCCTGCTGCTTTCACAGGGCAGCACGATTTGTGGCTCGCTTTGGAGTAACCTTTAAACTCTCTCCTTTAGAAAGAGAAGGAACAACGATGGCTGGCTGGGCGGGGACAGCGGGAAAGGCACCCCCTCCTTCACTCTGGCTTCATAAGCCCCTTGACAAGGAGGCAGGAACGGGATGGATTCAAACTGTGTCGCATCTGAGAGGTCCCATTTAAAAAGAAAACCCCCTGAGAGTTCGTATTTGCTTTCTCGGCAGGTGATTCGTTTTCTGGCCCCTCCGCTTTGAACATAGAGAATTCACAACATGTCAAACATAGCACCAATTCTTTCCAAAGTACTCGCCATCCACTGGGGCGATTTTTAGGCCCTGAGTTCTTGTCCTTTGCTAAAACAAGCCTGCTACTCTCTTCATAATAAAGAGCTGTAAGCACGCTTAAAATGTTGACTCATTGCCCCGGGAGCCAGGCCAGTGTGCCAGGGTCTGCTTCCCCATGGATGACCAGCGGGAGGACAAAGATGGACAGGGCTCACGCCGGAGCCACCAGCCCCCACCTTCCTCTTCTTTCCTTCCAGAATAAATAAATAACCCACGCACCATGTTCATGCATCATTTAAAGCAAGAAGGAGACGAGGATAGAAGTGAATATATTAATCAGTCTGCTCTCAGACCTTCTCTCGCCTTTAGTTAGAGACTGTAATTTGGGCTCTGTGATTTTCAAAGTCAATGAAATGCTAAATAGAAGTGTGTCAGCTGGTATCCGATGGGTCCCCAAAATAACATCACTGGGAATGGATCCTTTGATAAAATATCCCTAAAGAGCTTCAAGATACAAGATGAGTTGTTGGGTTTTTTTTTTTTCCTCCGCCCCCCCCCCAACAGATTTGGCAGGACCTTCCCCCAGTTTCCAGCTTCCCAAGGACAATTTCATTCCAAAATCCTTTTTAAGTCTGCTAAATGCTGCTTCCCGTCCCCGTGCCGGATGGTGTCTTTTGCATTTTGCGGTTAAATTTAAACCTGAAATTGATGGCTTCTTTTGTGCTGAGTCACTGGGTGGGGGACAACCTAGCTTTCAATCACGTGTGGGTGACACAGGGCGTCTGAAGCTCGCGTGAGCAGCGCTGCATGTCCCCCTCCAGGCTGAGGATGGCCAGCTCTGTTGCCAGGACATCCTCGTGGCTCTCCAGCCTACGCCTCTGGTTGGTGGGTGCTGGGTGTTTCTATCCTCCAGCTAGACCCTCAGTGCCCCAAGGCCAGCTGCTCCTTTGTCACCATCTCCACACTACCCACTGCTCCTTGCGTCTGAGCTCAGGAAGTCCCCCTTCAGATCTTTCTGATGGCTTATTCAGGACTCTAAGAACAGGAGAGATATCTCAGTGAGATTGAGGATCGTTGATAAAGAAGGAAAAGAATTACGTTCATGAAAAATGGCTGTTAGGGTCTGGATGGTAGCCCCCAAAATTTATAACCCTAGGACCTCTGGATGTGACTATATTTGGACACGGGTCCTTCCAAGAGGTAAGGAAGGTTCAATGAGATGATTCGTGACGGAGGAATTCTTACAAGAGGAATCAGGACACAGACCTGTGCAGGGAGAGAGGCTTCAGAAGAAACCAGCCAGACCTGGTTTCTACTTCTAATCTCCAGAACTCTGGGGAAATCCAATTCTGTTGCTTACACCGCCCAGCCTGTGGTAATTTGTTATGGCCATGGAAAACCAACCAGCAGCCAACATCCTCTTCACTGGGGCTTGGTCACATGCACGCAGTTCACGAGTAAAGTGTGACATGCGTTTTTATTTGACCTTGAGCTTAGGTGTTCAATTTATACCTGGCCAGAGTTGCTGTCAAATGCCTTGCCCCAGACAGTTCTGAGGGTCTCCAGCCTCCCCTGTGAAAGAAGTGTGTGGACTTCTTATACCAACATTTGAAATAACCCCCACTCCAACTCCCACCAAAAAAACCAACACAATTTAGATCATACCTCAAAACTAACCTGAGCAGAAATGTCCAGCCAGAGTAGCCTTCCATGGGGAGCCCATTCACTAGGCCCCAGCACACCCAGAGGACACGGGTGTCTGTCACTTTCTTCCCTCATGATGCAGAGACCTGATAATAAAAGATGGAGGGAAGGAGAAATGACACATTAAATTTTTAAAAACTGGAATAACTACTGGGGTGGTGGCACATGCTTGTAATCCTAGTGACTTGGGAGGCTGAGGCAGGAGGATCGCAAGTCGAGGACCAGCCTCAGCAACTTGGTAAGGCCCTTAGCAATTTAGTGAGACCCTGTCTCAAAATAAAAAATAAAAAAGGCTGGGCTCAGCGGTTAAGTGTCCCTGGGTTCAATCCCCTGAACAGTGCCCCCTCCAAAACAAAGAAAGAAAAATAGAAAAACCCACATTTAGTTCACCCCGAGCATAGCACTAGCTCAATATTCCTAAGTCCCTCCTTCCTTCCTTCCTCTTTCCTATTGGCAAACCAACGGCCCCTGGGGTCTTGCCCTCTGGTACCCTGTTGGCTTCAGCCAAGCAAGAGCAGGAGAGGTGCGTGGTTCCCTACCAGGCACTGTGTGGCCACAGCCCTGGGGCCACCTGCTCTGCTCCCTGTTGGCTCTCCTGGGCTTTCCCAGCACAGACCCCAGCCCAGGGATGCCTCCAGCCCCTCTCTCCTGTTGGTCCCTCCCTGCTCCCCCCCTGCTGGCCGCCCTGGCCTCTCTTGTCTTCCTGGCCTGTCCTAGATGCAAGGTCCCTTGGGTTTCACCAAATCTGCCTTCTGGCTTCACTCTGCTTGTTTTCATGGGGGGACCTGGGACACGTGCTCACCCGGCTCGTGGATACATGCCCGGCCCAGGCCAGTCTCCTGAGCACCTTCTGTGCGTGGCCAGGGGCATCTATGGGCATCTGCACTCCCCCTCCATGAGTTCACTTCCAAAGGGAGCCCCTTAGGTGCCCCCACCTCAGTGCCTGGTGACTCCATCTGTCCAGGTTCATGCTGGGACCCTGGCGTCTTCCCAAACCCTCACATCTCAAGCCCAAGTCCTATCGCTTCAGCTCCTAAATGCCTCTGGTCCCTGGTTCTTTCTTTCCTCCTCTGTGGTCACTCTCCTGGCTCAAGGGCACCCCAAGCTCGCCCCTGGGACAGCCTTCCATTTCATGGTCACTCTGGCTGTGGTCACCCAGGGCTACAGACAGAATGAGCTTTCCAAAGTCCAAGCAAGGTCATGACCATCCCTGCCTGGTCCTGGCAGAGGCCTCCCATGCTTCTGGACACTCCTGCTCCTGACGCAGCCCACAGGCCCTGCTCCTTGCAGGCCCCACTGCCCCTCCAGCCTTCTCCCCTGCCTCATCCTCACCATCTGCACCCCTAACACATCAAACTTCATTTGGTGTCCTGAGCTTGTGCCTCCGGCCTTCGCACATGCCTTTCTCTGCCCGGTGTCCTTTGCTTGGCTCCTCTGCCTCGCCAGATCCTCACTCATGGTAAAGTCCAGCTTGGCCACACCAGCTTCCAGGGCCTCCTCTGGGTCAGGAGCTCCTTCTACAGCCCCCGTAACACTGGGAGCTGCCAAGACACACTAGTACCTCCTGTGGTCATTGTTGGTCACTTTCTGTGTGTCTGCTGCCCAGAACACTGGGTTTCTCAGCAAGCATCTGAATTAAGGAGCTATTAATGATCTCATCTCCTCCACTGGACCACGAGTCTCTGGGTCCCCACCCTCAGCTCCTGTTCAGGGACATTTGACCAAGACTCCCGATCAGCACAGCCCTGGCCTTGGGGGCTGTTTCCTTCCCAGCACAGTGGACATGAGTATCCAGAGGCAGCCGTGGAAGCCGGCAGAAAAGGCAGGGGCACGTGGTGCTGGCAGTGGGCTGGGAGCGAACTCCAGAGTCAGACCAACCCTGTGCAACTTGGAAGTGATTTAAGGAGTTGAGGTGTCTGGGCAAACCTGTGGGGGTTTGTTCACGACCTTGCTCTAGCAGGGCACGCGCTCTCTCTCCGGAGTGGCTCACGCCTGAGGTGCCGCGGGCCGGCGCCTCTTGCCTCTCCCGCAGTCTGGGGGTTTACCCAGGGAAGCTCATCCATGGAGAGGTGGGGTGGGGACACGCAGCCGCCCCCGGGCCTGCTCTGAACCCATCCCCCTGAGGCCTTGGAGAGATGGTTGATTCCCCTGGCTGGTGTGTGGGGCCGGCACAGTTCCAGGGCAGGTGAGCCTGAGAGCCTCCGGACCCTGCTGGGGAGCTGACCTCTCTGAGCACCTGCTAAAATCTGGGCCTATCAGCGCACAGCAGGACAAGGACTGGCAAGGGCCCAGGTGGGCCCAGGCGCCATGGACGGTACAGTTAGCCTGACCGACCACGGTGGCCTTGGAGGAAGGCCCTGCAGCTCCTCAGCTGGGCCCACACTCAGCTCACCAGCAAGGCCTGGGAGCAGCTCCAGGTTCTTCCCATCCCTGTGGCTCAGGCTCCCTGTCAGTGCAATGGGTAGAACAGCCGCCCCTTGACTGTCCCAGAGAACCCCAGGGTGGGGCAGCGAGAGCCACAGGGGACCTTGTGACAGACGTGCAGAGCACTGGGCTCAGAGCCCGGCCGTGTCCAGGAGCCACGTGCCAATGTGGCCTCCTTCATCAGGAGCAGCAGGTCCCCCATGGCCTCCCCATGGCCTTCTCCAGCTCCCCCACCTGGTTCAGTTCCTCCCTGTTAGAGCCTCTCCCATCCCCAAACCCAAGTGCCAGTGCTCAGGGCTGGTGGTCACCCTTTCCCCCGCCACGCACATGGCTTGGGATGGACAGCAACTCAGCCTGGCCCAACAATGGCTCACCTTGGAGCCTTGGGAAGCCCTTTCCGGCAGCGTGACTGGGCCTCTTCCAAGAAACAGGGGTCCGTCTACTTCGTGCTTTAAATAAAACCCTGCTGCTCCACCACTGGTGGCTTATTTTAAAAGTGACAGCTTTTTTTTTTTTCCTCCTTCTGTTCCTTCTTTTCCTCCTTTTCCTCCCCCTCCATGACCACAGAGAAGCAGGATGAAGTTTCTTCCCGGCCTAGGACCAGTTCATCCTGTCCTTTGATTCAGTGATCACGAGAATGGAGATGTCCACCTTGAGAGCTATGCCACTAGACTTAGGGGCAGCTCCTCCCAGGGCCGCCATCTGGACGTGAACCAGGTCCCTCCTAGGCAGCCCTGGGGCCTGGTCCTCGTGTTCCCCATTCTAAAGCCCTCTGTTCCCACTGGCAGTTAGAACTGCAGCCTTGGAGACCTTAGTCCACGGCGTTTCTCATTTGCCAGCAAATCAATAAAACTCCTTTTCCTTTTGCTCAAATGGCCTCATTATTGGATTGGAGCTGGGCATACAAATGGGCTCGTCAGTGTCAGGCGACCGAGCTGCTGGGTAATGGGCCTGCGTTCCTCCACCCCACCACGGGGCAGACTGCTCTGGAATGAAAGGGCTCGAAGGACAGTTTAATTGTCCCCTGGGCTCCGTGGGTCAGGAATTCAGACAGAGCAGAGCAGGGCGCACACGGAGCCTGAGGGCTCACCTGGGAAGGGTTGAGAGCTAGACAGGCCTCAACGGAGGTCATCTGAAGTCAGCTCTGTTCCATCCGGTGCCGCTGCTGCAGTCAGCTGGAGCCCCAGTGGGAGCTGTTAACCTCGGCACCTACAGTGGCCTCCTCACACACTGGGGCCTCCTGGCAGAGCAGGTGCCCCTACGGGACAGTGTAGACCTCCAAAGGCCCAAGAACCAGACAAAACCTGCACTGCCTCTCCTGATTGGTCTCAGAAGTTCTGCAGCAACCTTGTCACCTCTGGACACTGAGTTCTGGTGAGTCACAAACCTGCCCAGAGCCAAGGGGAGAGGACACTGACCTCTTCTCAATGGGAAGAGTGTCAAGGCCATAAAGTAATTGCACATGCAAGGTGGGATACTGTCATAGCTGTCTTGGGAAGATGGACTGTCACAGCTGGTACTTAGAAAATGAAGTAATCTTTCTCCTGATGAAGCCAACAGAGGGAAACGGCCATGAGATGAAGAACCAAATTCCATATCATGTAAACACCTGGATCCATCCATGCCTGAAGTCAGACATTTTGGATCTCATAGTTACATGAACCAATAATTTCCCTTTGACCCTCAAGAGTTAAATTTCACTCATTTGCAACCAAAAGAGGCCTGAGTAGGGGAGAGGCAGCACAAACCAGTAGGTGGGCATACGCCCTTAGGAACCAGAAAGTTCAAGTATGGATCCTGGGGCTTCCTCTTCAAGCTGATCCTCCTTGAAAACAGGTCCTCAGTGACCAGGCTTGTGCCACCTGCTGATCTTTGATTGCTTGATTAGCAGAAACCATCACACTGCATCCCGTGGTAGGCAAAGACTTCTTAAGCCCCATAGGAAAGGAAAAGATTGCTTCATTGAACTGATTCAAGTTCAGAACTTCTAAACATAAAAGCACCATTAAGCATCAGGGAGCAAGAAGGCAAATCTCAGGTGGGCAAAAGGCAGCAGCAACATGTGTACTCGAACTCTCTCCACAACACGTAAAGAATTCCTCTGAGCCAAAAAGAAAAGGACAACCTGATTAAACAAGAAACAGAGGCGATGTTCTGAAATACAAAAAGAATGTTTAAAACTCGACAATAAGAAAATAACCTAAATAAAAAACAGGGCAAAGACCTCACAAAGAACTCACCGAAGGAGGTATGGACAGCCAACAAGCATTTGAACAGAAGCTCGACACCATATACCACCAGGCAACTGCGATTTAAACAGTGCGATGCCACCACACACCTATCAGAATTGAGAAGATCCAAAACCCTGACAGCTCCGATGCTGATGATGCGAAGCCCCAAGAGCCCTTGCTCTGCATGGGAGGGAGCACGGAGAGGCACGGCCGCCCTGCAGTGATGTGACGGGTTCTGACTTAATGTCCTCTCACCACGGGATCCAGCGATCACACTCGTTGGTATTTACCCCAGTGAGCTGAAAACTTCTGTGCACACAAACACTGGTGCAGAAGTGTTCATAGCAGCTTGATCTCTAGCTGTCAAAAACTGGAAGCAAACAAGTGAAAAGATAAACATCCAGATAATGGAACACCATTCATGACAAGATGCCATGACTGACCATAGCATAGGAGGACAATATTCTAAGTGGCAGTGCCATGTCCTAACATGCCCACGCGTATGTGGCATGTACTAACAGCACACCACGAGATGTCCTAGTGCACCCACACTGACAAACAAGCCCTGCTGCACCGTCCCCTGCCGCTCCACAGAGCACACACCACGACACTCGAAAACATTCTGCGTTAGTCTGCTTTTCTTGCAGTGGCCAAAATACCTGCAAAGAACAACTTAGAGGAAGAAACGTTTATTTTGGGCTCATGGTTTCAGAGGTTTCAGTCGATGGTCAGCCAGCACCCCTGCTCTGGGCAGAGCTCTGCCCCAGTGAGCAGAGCTGCATGGGGAAGGCCATGGCGGGGACAGCTGCTCGGCTCGCAGCAGCCAGGAAGCAGAGAGAGAGGGAGGAGCCATGGCAGACACAGTCCAGGCCATGCCGCAGCGACCCCTTCCTCCGGTCATGTCCCACCGGCCTGGGTCACCACCCAGTGACCACTCCTACCATTAAGCCATCAAGTGGATTGATCCACAGACGAGGTGGCCACCCTGGTGAGGGGACATGCTCCCTCTGAGCACTCCTGTGCTGCCTGGCACACGCTCTCATGGGGGACATTAAAGATCAGGCCACAGCACGGCCATAACACATGACAACATACCATGTCATAGGACAGCACGTCAGGACATGCATGAATATCATAACACGGCACTGCACGGGACCCCACGGGACACGCCATGAGAGGATGTCAACAACTCTGCCACAACACGTGACAAAATGACAAACAGGCCATAACCCACAATGACACATCACGTGATGTCATAGCCTGTGGCAGCATACAGTGACCTGCCACAACATGTACAGTGTCACTTCAGGGGGAGTGGCATGTCATACCATGTGATAACATGGTAAAAACACACAGTGGATGATATAATGTTATGCCATCCATACGGTGACACACCATAACATGTCACAAATAAGATTAACTTATAAATTAGCATAACTTAATGTGTCATAATATATTGTGATAATTTGTGACATTTGTGACACATAATTACATGCATAAATTTTCATATCATGCCATAACAAACCAAACACACGATGGCTATTGTAAGGTGCCCTGACATGCCAAAACATTCAATAACATCCCCACAACATGAGAAACACCAGCTGCCACAACCAACTAGGATGCTCCCTAACATGAAATAATAGGCTGCATCATAAAGCAACATGTCATCCATATAACAACACAGAACAACATGCCATGCCACGCCATAAAATATCACAACACAGTGTACATGACAGTGCCATACTTTGAGATGCTACATGTGATACAACACGCAACACCACAACAGAGATCGCCTGGGAGAACAGTGCAGTGTAAGGTACAATAACAACATGCAATGCCATGACGTGCCACTGCACACGGTAGCATGTGGTAACCCATGGTAGCTCGCCATGACATATCGTGATGTCTCACGGCATGACCATATTGTAAGCTGCAATAACACGACAACCATGAGGTGAGATACCACAACATAACATGAAATAGCATGTGCATACATATTCTGTAAGATACAATAACATGTCACAACATGCTATAGCATGCCATAACATCTGATGACATGCCGCAACACTACAGCACTTTTTACATTCCACAGCATGATCATGTCATGACATCAGTGACATGCCACAACAGATGATGGCAGGCTGTACCACAGTGATAGACAATGACATGTTATGGCATTTTGCAACATATCGTGACATTCTGTTGTATACACAGACACACCCTAGTACATGCCATGCTGCAACATGCCATCACACATGATGTCTTATCATCCGATATTCCTCAACTCAACATGTCATGGTATGCCACAGCATACATGTCACATATGATAACATGGTGTGGCATGCTGTAACATGTTATTACATTACACTGTGACATATTATAAAAAACTGTGACATGTTGTGGCATGCAATGACATAAGTTTTCACAGCATTGTTAATATATATCTTTCTTAATAAAAATGATCTAATATACTATCACGTCTGGTGACACTTGTAAGGTGCAGTGATGTATCAAAACACACCACACCACGAGATACTATAGTGTGCCACACTGGTTGTAACATGTCCTACGATCGTTTAGCATGCCACACCAAAAAGCAACATGGCATAACATTTGATAACATGTGACAACACATCACACCTTGCCATAACATCAAAGAGTTGCCATGACATGCCATGAAATATCATAATACTCTGTAACACATTGTAACAGTGATGACACCACAGTGTCAACAATGTGCCATGGCATGCTGTCACATGCTGTCACATCATCACACTCAACAACATAAAATAACACCCCACATGGTAACATACCATAACATGTGGTGTGTAATAACAAGGTGGCACCACAGAGTACTACATGTGATAACATGTAATGGTGCCATGATGTAAGATGCAACAACACGCTATACTACATGGTGGCAAGCAGTAGCATGTCACAACAGAGAATTACATGCCACAACACATAACATGCTATAACATATGGTAACATGTAATGATGAACCATAAAGTGAGGCAGCAAGACATAACATGCAATAACACATGATGAAACATACCATAAGTTGCAATGGCATGCAGGGACACATTATAGCATGAGTGGACACGTCATGACCTGTGCTAACATGCCATGCTGTGCACATCATGACCTTGATAGCACAGCACAACATGTGATGGCATGTTATAATGTGTAATGGCGTGTGCAGCATGCTGTTTTCTACTATAACATGCCACAGTGTACCAGAACACATGGAAACATCATAACATGCATAACCCATGTTGTAACCTGCCATGGCATGTCAAAACACACAGACAGGCCACACCATGTGATGCAACTGTATGCCATAAATGATAACATGTCCTAACATACTAAAACCAACCTAACCATAACACTTATAACATTCTATAACATGTTATGACACAACATGGCTTAATATATGGCATGGTATGAAATACCCACGCCTTTCATAGCATATGATAACATTCTGTCACATGCCATGGCATGCTGTGTCCTAAGGGAATATGCTACAACATGCCATAACATGAGATAACATGTAATAATGTGGAAACATGGCGGTACATGTAACAACGTGCTGTAACACATAGCATGCGGTAACATATGGCACATGCTGTGCATTAACATAGAATGTACCGTGACGTGACAAAATGGGACATATCCTGATGTTCCAAACATGGCATAACACACCACAACATAAGATGAAACACCATAACACGTGCTAGCATGCAACGGCATGCCGTAATGTGTGATCGCATGTCAAAACATGCTGCGACAGGCCGCAGCTCCCACAGCAAGCAGTGCCTTGTAAGATGCGGCAGCGTCCCCACCTGCCCACACCGCAGCACGCCAACCTCGGGTTGCAATGAATGAGGAGTGAATTTCCTCTCGCAGGGTTGGGTCAGCGTGTGCCTAGACTTGGTGTCGAAACTCAGAAGTGCCCCCTGTACAAAGAAAGTCACCAAGGCCCCCATCAGGCTCCTCATCTGCCCTCAGCTCTGCTGCACAGCCAGCAGGGCACGGCCTGGAGGAGCTTGAGAGAGGCCGACACCTGGTGCAGAGGGACACAGTGTGACGAGCTTTAGTCTGTGTGACTGAGGTCTTTAGGGCAGAAATGAAATCACTGAAAACGGTGCTTGTCACTGACACAGGCAGGTCTTTTGAGCCGATTTTCAAGAATTGTTTACAATTTCGTGGCCTGAGGAAGTGATTTGCAGACATCCCACCAGGCCTCTCCCTGCCTGCCCAGAAAGAGATGAGATGTATTTTGTGTCCCAGAAGTTGAGGCGGCCCCTGCCATTAGTCCACGCTTGGCTCTGCAAGCTGGCGCATGACTGGCATCCAGGGAAACCAGGGGCATGTGCCCGCAGCTCTCCAGCCTCCTCCCTCCTCGGCCTCTTGCTCAGAGGAGCCGCCCTGCACTGTGTCCTGCAAGTCTCAGAGCTGGAGATGGGTGGGTCTGCAGGGCCCTGTGTCACCTGGGAGGTGGGCAAAGGGCAGCTGCACCCAGGGTTGCTGGAGCCTCTTGGGCACCGCACTTCCCACTTCAGGGTCCCTCAACCCTTGCCTTAATACCACCAACTTCCAAAACAGCTGCGGAGCCTTTTTAGAGAGTTGGTTCAGGGCAAGAGCTTCACCCCAGCTTCCTTTCCCCTGCCCCCAAGGTATTTCCTGTCACTAGCCACTCGGGTGGCAGCCCTCAGGGGACATGGTTAGACGCCCCAGCACCTCACCTCTGACCATCCCACAGCATCATGTAGAGGCAGGACAGTGTGGCAGTCAAGAGGACAACTGTGCCATCCTCTGGGGCACAGCTTCTCTTTACACATGTGCAGTTAACAGAGTTGCCAATTGTCAGAAAATAGGTGGCTCCTCTGGAACGGGCGCCTGGCCCTTTCCCGGGCTCAGTCCCATCCATCAAGCCGAGTTTTGTCCAGGGTGGAATTTGGGGAGAGGGTGTCACATGCAAGCTGGCCTCTTGGCTTGCCGTTTTTTCAGTCTTCCTCAGCAACCAATTTTCTTAAATGGACTCTGTGTAATCCCTTTCTAGAACTTGCCATCATTTCTAATGAATATAAATTTTCTTAAGAATTTTTAAAATTGTCCACCAACATTAGGGTTCCCAGTGTCCCCATTATAAATTTCATGGGTTTCCAAAGCAGTATACATTGGAACTGAAAAGATCTGAGCTCAAAAACAGAAGTATTGAATCATCACCCTCTGATACTTTCACAGGTGTTCAATCCAGGTAATCAACGTACAGTAAAGAAAACACTTCTACAGTCACTTTATAATAGTCATTTGTAAGGATACTCAATTGAAAACTGGTTCTTGATGAAACATTAGACATTTGAAACAAATCGACTACTCTGTGCAAAATCCTGCTGAGTGCAACGAAGCATAGAGACACCCAGCGCGGCTCACTGGAAGGAAGCCAGTGCTGCCCGGCCCGCCCTGCGCCCAGGGCTCTGCCAGAGCAGGACCAGAGGGAGCAGGTGAGCACTGAGGGACGCAGGGTGACCGCGTGCAGCGGCTCCTGTGCTGAGTCCTGACCTCTAACTCACAAGACTTGGTGCTGGACAGCACATGAGCCAGCCCTGAGCGCTCAGGAGGCAGGTGACACCCTCAGTGCCTGCGGGTCACAGGCCACCAGACCAGGGCCCCTCAAGGAGACCCAGCCACGGGGCCTGTGGGACTCATGGCTATGAGCGCTGCCCCGGGCCCAGACCCCTCGGGACACGGCCAGCTCTGCCCCCTGCTCACTCTGAACATGCACAGGACATTGAAATGCTCGGTGCCGCCGTCTCCCGAGCCCTGAGAACTGGACACTGGTGCCTGTCACTGTGGAGGAAGGGGCACAGGTAAGAGAGGCTGCAGCTGCCCTGGGAGCCCAGAGGGTGGGGGCGTGGCCACCACTGGGGGATGTCCTGGGGGACTATGTTCCCACTGGATCCTCCAGGACTCTGGCCTTCATTGCAGACAGTGAAGGACCCCCTGCCCAGGGGCTGGCTCTGCGTCACACATGGGCCCAGCCGTGGGGCTCCTGTCCAGCAGAGGCTGCGAAGGTGCGACGTGCAACGGCCCCTCCTCACTCGGACGCCCCTGCACAGTGGGGGAGACTCGGTGCAGAGGGGGCAGCATTTGCTGTCCTGGCTGGTTCCTGTCTGGTTGTGAAGTCCCCAGCAGACGTAAGAGTTCAATAAACACCGCAATGTCAATAAGTTGCTATGGCAGTAAATCCTGGCACTTAAGGTTCAGAAAAGGAGGGGCCCACGACCAGGGGCAATTTTCCCTCCAGGGGACATTTGCCAATGTCTAGACACAGTTTGGGTTGTCACTGGGTGGGGGCGTTACCGGCATCTCGTGGGTGGAGACCAGGCTGGTGCAGACATACTGCACAGCACGGGACGCCCCCCACCTCTCCACCAACGTGATTAGCAGCCCGCTGGAGGCCCAGGGTACAGAGGTTGAGAAACCTGAGATGGTAGCGCCTCGGTGGCTGGTGCTCATGGGGGAGGGGTGGGTGTTGAACAGGATCTCCAGGAATAGGAGGGGAGTTTTCAAGCAAAAGGTCACAGCACAGGCAAGGTGGGGGGTTCTGGCTTGGCTGGAGGCTGCGGAGGGAGGCTTCGAGTGTGTGCTTTGTCCTTTCTTCTGCTGCTGACAGAGGAGCTCCGCCTGCCCGTCTGTGTGGACTGGTGGGACTTCCAGACAAACTCCAGATCCTCCCCCAGTCCAGGCTTCACAGGCCACCATGAGTCCTCTGCTCTGGGAACCCGAATCACAGCGTCACAGGGTTCCCAGGCTCGGAGCAGATGCCTGGGATGGGACACAGGCACTGTGGCTGCCCGGTCACCTCACCCCTGAGCCTGGCTTTCAGTGAATCCCCTGCGGCCCTGCGGCTGCCCCAAGTCCCTCAACAGCTTTCTTCAGGAAGCTCAATCCAGGGCCCCGGAGCTGGTTGCTGTTGCTCGCGCTGCACACGGGACGGGCGTCTGTGGCTGGAGTCCTGCTCCTTCCTCCACATCAGCAAGGACTGGGCACCAGGCTGTGGAGGGAGCTGGGCCCACCCAGAGCTAGACGGGCACTGATAACGTCCAACGTCTTCCTTGATGGCTGAACTCTGCTTTGGCCCCCGTCTTTTGGTAGAAAACAGGGACTAAGGGAAGAGAAGAGCCCGTCCCTCCCTCACTGGGCCCTGTCCCAAACACGATTGGTCACGTTCAAGGGCCAAGCCTACCGCATCACATGCCTGGCTTGAGTGGGCCTGGCCTCCAATTCCAACCAATAGAAACCAAGGGCGTCTACTAGGGTCCCCCAAGGAAGACACCCAAGGCATACATGTGAACAATCCCCAGCTGTCCTGCTCCTCTATTCTGGAAACAGTCTGATGTTGCTTGAGCCATGGCAGCCACCGAAGGACCCTGAGGCAAAAAGTAAGAGATGCAGAGAGAGGCCTGACCCCCTGAGCCCCTGGGTAACCAAGCTGGAGTTGCTTTCTGGCCTTCCTGTCAGGTGAGCTGATAGATGCCTATTTAACTGAACCCAGAGCTTCTCAGACTTTAATGTGCACATGAATCACCGGGGCGCTCATGAAAAATGCAGCTTCTCCTCATTAGCTCCAAGATGCACCCTGAGAGTCCAAGTTCTAACAGACTCTTGATGCTGATGCTGAGGCTGTGGGTCCACAGACCACGCTTTGGCTGGAAGAGGGTGAGCTGCTCTTGGGGGACCTCCTGTCACCTGCTGTGAGAAGCATCCTGACTGACAAAGAGCTGCACAGTAACCAGCCACTAGGTGGAGCTGCGTGTTAGCTTCCCACCAATCAGATGCGCCCTCCCCATCTGTGGGCGGAGCCAAGACAGGTAAGGAATGTGGTCCTCCTTCCATAAGGCAAGAAGGCTTGTAGTTGTTAGCTGAGAGAGAGAAAGAGAGAGAGAGACAGAAACAGAGCCAGAGCCAGGTGACATGGACAGGTGTTGATTTGGGGCTATTCTGGTTTCTTTTGCCTCTGTGGTCAGTTTATCACATGGTCCTGAAAGTCTCATAAACAGCCCCGTGTGGAGTCCAAAGCACTTTTCCACTGTTCAGGAATCTCTCCTCTCTCTCTCTCTCTCTCTCTCTCCAATGAGCTAAGTCTCAAGTAGCTCCTGCCTCTGCCCTGTGACAGTAGTTGCCATGTGGATTGTCGCCACCTGTCATCTCCTTGAACTAGGGAGGAAGGAGGGCACATGCGCAGAGACACAGGAGGCACTTTACGCCAGGGTTGGCTCTGGACGAGAGAAGTTGCCTGAGGAGACTGGGGACAGTGAGGGGTCAAGAAGGCAGAGGGGAAATGACCCCCGTAGGAGCGTCATCTGGGTGCTGGGAGCTGCCCGTGGCACCCCAGTGGCCTTCAGTGCTCAGGGTCCTGGTGAATTAAGTCCTGTGCCAGCGCTGGTGGCTACACTCATAGCTGCTTCTTAAAGTCATGGTGATGGTGGAGCATCTTGGGCCCCAGGCTCAGGAGGGCGGGAAGCCGCAGAGGCAGCAGGATGCTTCTGCTGGGTGGCCGCCGCCTTCCCACCTGCTCCTGACAGAGGGGAGGGGAGGGGCCTCCCTGAAGTCATTCTGGGGAAGGATGCTGCCCCAGTGGCTTGCTCAGCCCCTCCCTGGAGCCTGCATGGGGTCAGCCTTCCCAGGACCACGCACACATCTGGCCTCCGCCCCATCTCTCTCCATCATCCCTCCTCCTCCTGGTCCCGAACCTGCACTCCAGCCCAGGAACATACGCGGTGCTGAGTGCCAGGCTCACCCTCTCCTCTATCCACACTGTTCCCCCTTCTGGGACCCCATGGGGACTCAGTCCTTCTGAGCAGCCAGGGATGCATGTAGAGGACTCACCGCAGCGTGACCTCAAAGACTGGGAGAGCTGGGGTGCTCATGGGTGCCCCTCAGGCAGTGGCTTAGGGCTGCTGATGGGCCCTAATCCCCAACATCTCCAAGGCCAATCAGCCCTGAGGGCACCTCCTTAGCTAAGGAGCCCTAGAGAAGGTGTCCAGGCGGAGCACAGGCCATCCTCTTCATGACCATCCGACGAGGCTCCTGTGATGCTGGCCCCAGTCCCTCCTGCGTTTCCACCCTAACTCTGTCTCCTCCATGACAAGAGCTACAGGTCCAGCTCTGCTTGTTTCTCAAACTCTGGGGGCATCAGAATCCCCAGGAGGACTGTTGGAGCTCCCAGGAGCGGCTCCAGGGGTTCCATCCAGCAGGTCAGGGGCAGGCAGAATTGGCATTTCTCACAAGGTCCAGGGAATGCAGAGGCTGCTGCTGTGGCAAGCTGCTTGGACCAGGCCTCTCCACTGAGCCTGCCCCCCAGAACACTATGACCAGACGTCCTGGCTCATCTTGTTATTGCCTCACTTGGCACACTCTCCTGAATGCCGGGCCCTGCTGTGGGTGGAGACAGGAGGGCCCCATTTCCCACGACCTCATCTCCTCTCACATGCCCCTGGTTCTCACGGCTCCACCCACACAGGCCTCCTTGCTGTTCCTCCCCAAGGATCACCAAGGTCTCTCCTGCGTCAGGTCCTTTGCACAGGCTGTGCCCGCTCCTCGGCCTGCTCTTCCCAGGCCTCACTTCCTCAGGGAGGCCCCTGCTGACCACTTATATGACCTTGCCCTTCACCTCTATTGCCCTTGAGAGCAAATCTCATCTCCCCACAGGTACTACAATGGCTTCAATGGCCATAGCTTGTCCCTCAGACTGGAAAGTGACTGGGGTGACAGCAAGGACATTGCTTGACTCCCTCTTGTCCTGGCAGAGCTAGTGAACACCTGCCATTGGAGGACTCAGGAGCACACTTGGCCCTGATCTTGGGGCCTGCCTGTCCCTGGTCGCGGTAATGGTCATGAACACTTTAGTACCTCTCCACATCCTCCTCTGACTTTTGCTCATGGAAGCTCAGAGCTGCGGGGCAAGAAGAGAGATTTCCAGGCACCGCGAGTGACCAGCTCCAGGCACTGAGTGACCAGCTCCAGGCACTGTGAGTGACCAGCTCCAGGCACACATGCGCCCTGCAGGCCCGGCATCCTTCATTTGTTTCCACCTTTCTGGCTCTAGGCAAGCCAGCAGCTCTCCTGGTGCTGACTTTTGTCCATCTGTGATGGGAAAACATGCAGAGCACTTAGGAGACCGCCAAGAGCAGCCAGCGCCCCTGACGCCAACGGCTCCTTGTGGGGTCTCCCGCATCAATTATTGATTGAGCCCTGACAGTGTCCTGGCGCCACCAAGACCGAGAGGGCACGGGGTCCCTGCCCTGGAGGCTCTGAGGAAGAAGGCAGTCTGCAGGGCCACCGATGTCCAGCTGAGGAGCAAGTACACAGGGCACCCCGAGGCCACTCCCTTCCTGTTATGTCTGTCCTGTTGACGATGCCCACTGTTTTCTGATTTAAAATATAATAGAAAGTTTAGAAAATAATCCCACAGTGGGAAAAATAGCCTCCGGCTCCAGCACCTTCCTGCACGTGTGAAGTCCCCTTGGTGTGTGGAACCAGGATTCGGGGACCGGCTCCTGGTTGGCTTTATTCCACTTGGCGTCAGGTACCCGTCTCTGGCCATCATCCTGGGCCACAGGGCCTTCCATCCCAGAGACACAACAGCCCCTTCGACAGCCCTCCACCCGAGACGGCGAGGTTGTCTTCTGTGGTTTTTCTTCTTCTTTGGCTTTTGGTCGTTATAAATAACCCTGCGGTGGACACTCCAGCTGAGAATCTCTAATCCCCAGTTGTTGCACAGAACTGTAGGCACAGGCTGGGTCAGTCCTGGAGACAGTGCTTCCCTCAGGGACAGCCAGCCCCCTAGGGGACATTGCCAATATCTGGAGACAGATTTAGTTGTCACAACCCTGGGGGTGGAGATGCTACTGGCATCCAGGAGGTGGAGGTCAAGCATGCTGCCAAGCCTCCTACAGTGCCAGCAGGGCCCCCAAATAGACTTATCCTGCTTTATCTGTCACTATTTAGAGCCACAGCAGACATTCCCTCCCACCTCTGCCAGAGATGGGCACTGGGGACGCCCGGCTCCATGGGGTGTCGCTGGCCTCATGCAACACCAAACCCATGCACGAGGCGATGCTCCACGCCCCCTGCTGCCTCCTCTTCTGTTTATTTCTTCCCACTTTTATTTTTCTGCTACTGGGGAAACGGTGAAAATGGAATACTGGAGAGCCACTGAAAATATTGTTCTCTTCAACAAAAAGTAAGTGAATTGGAAGTGACTCACATAAGGCAGAAAATGAATGAAAGGAGACGACATGAGATCCATCAAAATGACCAGCCCTGGAGAGAAGCAGAGAAGTCTCTAAATGGGAGCGGTGGGTCCAGGAGAGCCCCCGGGACAGTCGGGCTGGGGGCAGAGCTGCAGGGAGGCCGGGGGCCAGGGCCTGGGGGACACGCTCCAGCTTCTCCTCTAAGCCAGTCGGTGTGGGCAGCCAGCAGCACGCATCGTGGAGGAGCAGCATCGAGGAGGGAGCGTCAGGAGCACCATTCATGGGGAGGAGAACAGTGGGTGTGAGCTCAGATTCATGAGCTGGTGTGTGTGCGTGTGCGTGTGTGTGTGCGCGCGTGCGCATGTGTGTGTGTGTTGTGTGTGTGCACTGTGCTCCATTGCAAATATATTTCTTATAATGGGTTATGGTCAAAATAGCTTGAAAGACACGGGATGGGATTAAATGATGGGGGTTTGGAAATAACCAAGTGTCTGTCAGCAAATTCTGCAAGAAAAAGAATGAAGAAATTACAAACTCTAGGGAAAATGAGGCTGAATACAAGAAAATGCAGCCACGTCACAGCCCTTGGCTGCACAGAAAGGAGCATTTACCTGGCACTCGACGTGAGCACCCGCCAGCCTCTGTCCCATCACTTGCAGGTATTGCAGGTCTCTGACGAGCTGGTGGTTCCGTGCACCAACACACGTGGGAGCAGAGTTTTTGTTTTAATGGTTGTTTGTGCTCTTGAATGTGTACTAGGAAGAAATCAAACCTGTGATTTCATGGAGTGACAAATAAGGACAAAGGGGTTGGTACCACATGAATGAATTTACTTAAGGAGGTGGGTTTGGTTTAGGAGAAAATGTTAAGTACAGGATTGCACCAGCGCTTCACTTCCTCTTGGGAAAGGTGACAAAGTGAGGGACCTGGGAACAGCAAAGCCATGGAGTGAGG
The DNA here is from genome assembly GCA_004024805.1 of Geosciurus inauris. Taxonomy (NCBI): domain Eukaryota; kingdom Metazoa; phylum Chordata; class Mammalia; order Rodentia; family Sciuridae; genus Geosciurus; species Geosciurus inauris. The sequence goes on along the minus strand of PVHX01004272.1, from coordinate 106,470 downwards.
GGTCCCAGGCACCGAACTTCCTCTCTGAAATCACACATGATCAACCAGCAGTGCAGAAAACACACAGACTCCTCCTCCGAGTCTCCTGCTGACATGGAGACCCAGCCCTGAGCCTCACAGATGCCCAGCCCCATCTGAGACAGGCTCTGCTCCCAGGACAGCCAGGCTGGTGGCCTCCTTTTGAAGACGTTTATTCCAGCATCTGCTTCACCAGAGTGTCCCTTGACCTCCAAGGTCACTGGCTCAATTTGCCCACTGTGGCCTGCAGTGCACGCAGACCCCGTCATAATGCCCTGGGCCCCCGCCCACTGAGCAGCTCACACAGAAGCTTCCATTGTTCCCCAGGGTCCAACTCAGACCTGCCCTGGCCTTTGGTGTCCACCAATGTCCACCTCCTGCCTAGGGGCAGGTCATTCCTGAGCACCCACACCTCTGGAGTTTGTTGGGGTGCTCAGAGCTCCCCAAATTCCTGCAGGGTTCCAGCATGTGCACAGCAAGGCCCAGCCCAGTGGGAGGAAGGGGGAGCCCAGAAGTGGACCAGACACAGCACTCGTGGCAATGGGTGACGTCTCCAGCAGTGGGAGAGAGGAGCAGTCCACCTGTAACCAGGCTGTCCCCTCCCTGAGTTCAGGGGACCCAGAGTCACTGACTGTGGACAACAGTCTGGGAATAAAGGGATCAGTCCCGAGAGGTGCTGACTGGGACCTTCACTTTGGCTGGCACCTGAGAGTCCCTTCACACCAACCTCACATCTGAATCTGCCAAAGTATGTTCATTGGGTTTCGTTGTGTTGAGACAGGGTCTGGCTAAGTGGCCCAGGCTGGCCTGGAACTCACAACCCACCCCTCAGCCCCTGAGCAGCTGGATCACGGCGCCCCTGAAGCATGACCCCACCCACCTCCGGGTGACCTCGGCCAGGTTCCCACACCCTGCTTCTTCCTCTATGGGGGGGAGCAACAGCCACCCCACCCCCTGCACTCCTCAGAACCACGTGACACAATGCAGGAACAGGCGGGGCAACAGTGGGAGCCCCGATAATGCCACCATTGTCCCTGAGGAAGAGCCCCTTCTAATTCTGGTCAGAGGAGGAAAACTGAAGGCCCCAGAGCCAGGAGAAGGAAAGGAGCAAACACCAGGCCCCGCCAGGGGATCGCAGGCCTGGAAACAGGTGGTTACAGAAACCCTGCAGAGGGACAAAGCCCGTGCCTGCTGCTGCCTGGACCCCACACCTGCCCTCTCTCTGCAGCACAGGTCCTCCAGCCAAGAGCCAGGGGCCAAATGCCCACATCACATACCTGGAGAGCTGACTCGAGGCAGTGAGTCCCTGGATGGTCAACAAAGCCAGATGGCACCATATCAAGGCCAGCAGGAGCCCAGAAATGGTGACCAATGCCAAAGGAGGGGTGATGTGGGGGCAGGGCTGGGGGATCCCAGCCGAGTGGCTTCAAAATGCCAGAGAACTGCAGGATCTGGTAAAAGGCGGGAAACGGTCTGACTTGGCCATTTGAGCTAGTCTTTAAGGGTGGCCTCCTGAATGTCCCCCTTGCCGCTCTTCTGTCCCCTCCTCAGCCCGCCGTAAGGTGTCTGCAGAGCCTCCTCCCACCCGTCCCCTGAGCAGGGCCTGGAGAGGCAGCCCTCAGGAGCTCCACTGTGGCAGTGCCCACCCGCCTCCGGTCTGTTCAAAGTGCCCGCGGCTCCGCTTCCTCCCGCAGGGAAGAGGAGGCTTCTGCAAGGTCCTCCGTGAACAGGGAGAGACGCTGTCGTAAAAATGAAATGTCCCCGACCCCTATTCCATTCAGAGACCCCAATCATGAGCTGTTTCCAGTCTCTGAAAGAGCTCACACTCCTGAGTGTTTGACAACTTAAAAGATTATTTCTGAGATTCCGGGGTGACACCGGTGTGTGGCATCTAAGCTGGTTTGTGATGAAGGATCCAGAGAGTACCTTGCTTCTCTTGGTGTCCCTTTGTCACCAGAACCAAGGCTCAACAGGACCAGACGCTCCCTGAGGGTTAGTCCTGGGGGTCACTGATCTGGTCTGGACTGAGACCACGTGGTGACCTGGTGTTGGTCAGCATGGGAGGGCAGGCGGGCAGCTGAGGAGCTGAAGGAGAGGGAAGGAGACCGAGTCCCAGAACCCTGGGGTCCCTAAGACCCAGCGCCAGCCTGCCTTGCTGTCCCTTCCTGACCTCTCCCCTCTGGGCAAGTCCAGCCAGCCCAGGACAGGCCCTGTGACCTTGGCCTGGGCTGTTCTGGAAACCGGGCCCCGGTTCCTGAAGGCCTTGTTCACCCAGGTGCTCTGCCATCTCCTCACTGACTGGTGACTGGGATTGCTTCCATGTTCCTCCCCATGGAGCAGCCCTGGGGACACAGGGTCCCAAGGGCTGCAGAGCTCATGGTGACATACTGTGCCCTGAGACCCCGTGAGATGGCACAGAGTGACATTAATGCATTAAATTAGCAGCTTCAGCAACACAAGCAGGTTCCCTCTTAGAGGCTGCGCTGTTTGGTAAAAGGCATCATTAGATGTTTGCAAACATTGCGTGTGCGCTGAGGAAGGGCCTGGGGCTCTGACAAGTGATAAATGAGAAAATTAGAGGCTTCAGGAAAATGTAAATACCATCCTTTGTAAGTCTGTCCCTTGGCAGGAGTGAAAAAAAATGTTTCCTCAAAGCAATGAGGCATTTCTTTTATTCTTTCCACCACAGGATAAATGGCTGTGCTACTTTACATACTTTTACATGTCTTGATTTGTCTTCACACCCCCACCAATAGCAGGAGCAGGGCTGTGGTTTCAGTGGGTTTCCCTACTTGGTGTCCTCAGCCTGTTTTTGTCTCTCCTGAGGAACATTTTTAGACATTTTTTTCTTACCTGCCTCTTCCCATGAAATTTTAATACCACAGACATGGTGTGGAATGGCTGCTGGGCTGCAGGTCGGTCTGCATTCTTACATAAAGCAAGTAAAATCTCCTCATGCCCCATGCCCCATCCCCCAAGGCCCCCAGAGCCACTTTGCCCTGGCCCCCACTGGTGGAGCAGATTTGTCTGCTGAGAGAGCAGGCTCTGGTTTTTCCTTTAGTTCAGTCATTCAAGCATGCACCTGGTCAGTCTGGGCTGGACACAGGATGTGGCCACAAGCATAGCAGGTGGCCCCAGTCCTCCTGGATCTGACCTTGTTACAGAGAGCTACAGATCAAAGGTGACGAGATACCACAACCAATGCAGATGGAGGGCACTACTGAGAGTGATAATGCCGAGCATCAGAGTGGTGCCCAGGCTGCCCAGGTGGCCCAGCGAGACCTGGTGATGAGAAAGGACTGCCTGGGATGTGGAGGAAGGGGTGGGGGACAGAACACTGCAGGTAGAGGGAACAGCAAGGCCCACGTCCTGAGGAGCGAGGAGAGATGAGTGCGTGGCTGGAGCCCAGTGGTCCAGGAGAATGTGGGGTGGTGACATCAGAAAGGTGACAGGTGACCACAGGGAGGAGTAGGTGGTCATCCCAGGCTGGGGTACTCTGTGAAGATTTGGCTTTTACTCGAGGGCAATGGGGACCATTGGAGGTGCTGAGCAGAGACAGGACCTGGTCTGGCTTCTATTTTAACAGGGTTTTCTGAGGACAGGTGGGGGTGTCAGGAAGCAGGAACAGGAAGGCCAGGGAGGAGGCCAGGGGAGGGGTGGAGGCCAGAGCCAGGTGGTCACAGTGAAGAGGCCAGAGGGGCCGGCGCTGCCCATCCCCCACAGGCGGCGTTGCCAGGATGTGCAGGCGTGGTGGCGCGGGACAGAGGCTGAGTTAGAGCAGCACTGCATGCCTGAGAGAGCAGCCTCTGGTTATTACACGCAGACGTAACTGCACAATTTTCAGGCCCTGTGAAAATAAAAATGTGGGCCACAAATTAATACGTTCCAGGAACAAAATGCATGAAAGGCACTAAAGTAAATGCGTCTTGTTTCCTTCTTTGGTCCCTCAGGACCTGTCACGGTGTTTGTAGTTTTCTGTTGCACGATGGCTCCTTCCATAGCAGGACGGATTCTGAATCCAGCTGCCCTCTCCCCATCAGGGCCAGACAAAAGCAGTCCCTGGGCCCGGCTCTGTCCTGAGCAATTCTCCAAAGTGGTGCCTTTTTACTGACATTTTTAAAGAAACTTGTTGGCACATCTGGGTAAGATTATAATGAAAAGCATCAGCCGATTGGGAAGGGATGTGGGAGTTAGGATCAGTAGCTGGAACTGGACAAGGCCAGGGGCCAGTAGAGCCTTTGCAAGGGCTCAGTCCTTCTCCAATCAGCTGCGAGACCCCGCCCCACCATGTCCCACCCCGTCCTGGCCACGCCCCACTTGTCCCAGCCTGATTGGCCCCTCCAGCCTGCTGCCTGGAACCACCCACCAAGCCAGCTCCACCCCACTCTGGCTCCCCGCCCACCAAGGGTCCTGCACAGGGGCCCACCTTGAAGTTGGCCCTGCCCCCACCTGGGCCCCACCCTCGCTTGGCCCCACCTCTGTGCTGATCTTGCCCAGCCTGGCCCTGTCCCTGGCCTAGCCTCTGTCTCCATCTGTGTCTGGCCAAGGTAGATAGGTGCACCCTTCCCCTCTTGATGCTGATGGAGCCAGCTCTGGAGACTGGCATCCTCCCTCTTTCCCTGAGGCCTTGGCCTAGGGTACTTGGCACAGGCGGGCTCCTTCATCACTCTGCAGATACCTACTGAGTCCTCTCTGTGCAAGAATGCAGACCCTGGGCGCACAGCAAAGGAGGTGGGTGAAGCCAGGTCCGCCAGAGAGGGCCATCTGGTAGACTCCCCTGGGGACGCAGTACAGGAGCACAGGTGTACCTTGATCTTGGGATAGCCCACCCCAACCGGAAGCTCCCCTCTTCCTGGGTTGTTCCTGCCTCCCTCTGGCAATTTACAATCCAGGCTGTGGAGAGGGAGGATACCTGGAATGCCACCTGCCACCATCCAAGGGAAGACGTCATCATGCAAACTCAGGTTGTGGCTCCTGCATGGAACCAGTAGAGAATCTACGTTCTCCTGGGCCCCCAGGGGTCATTCTCAGAGTCAATTTGACCTGGTTCAGATGCAACAGAATTCAAGGGTGAGAGGGTGACTCTGGGTCCCCACTGAGGAGCAGTCTCAGATCCAATATCCCTTTGTGAGAGAATTTAGCAGCATCCAGGAAGATTCCAGATGCCCATCCCAGGGACCAGCACTTCCTCCTCTCAGCCTGTGCCCAGAGGGATCCTCCACCCATGTCAACCAGATGACACCTCCTCCAGGCAGCCCACCGAAACAGCCATCAGTGAGGAGGGGCTCTGCCAACTGAGCTCTCCCACGGACGCTGGGCACACTGAAGATGAGGCTGAACCTGGGCGGACGTGGACAGACCCGAGGCTCGGCCTTGGGGAGAGCAAGTGCACGGCCCCACGTGCCCACACACACACGTACCTGAGCGTGTGCTCTAAAGCCCTCACGGCTGTTCTGCACCGAGCGGGACATTTTTAGATACACTTGTATAAAAGATCAACCGCACAGAGCCTCTCGAGTCCATGGCAGCCCAGCAGCCGCTCCGCCCGGCCCTGCCGCCCTCGGACACCTGCCTGTCCTGCCCCGCCCCCACTCCCGACAGGCCACCCTCAGCTGTGCTGTGTGTGGCACACTCTGCCTCAGGCCTCTCTCCTCCTCAGGTCGCCCCACGGCCTCTGCCCTCTGCTCCAACTCCACCGCCTGACCCCAGAAGCCCTCCTGACCTCCCCGCTCCAGGTCTTCCATCCCTCACCCTCTCTGTGTGGAGCTGCTTCTCCTCTGCCTCACCCCATGGCTGTGCCCCACGGAGGCCCCGCAGGGCACACAGTGGGTGCTCGATAAGCACTTGTTGAAGAAATTAAGATGTATGTATCTTTCCAAGTAGCCATGGGGCCCTGGCATAGGAAAAGCCCCAGGGAGGGCCCTCACCCTGCCCAGCAGCCACTACAGGTGGGCGGTGGCAGCCTGGGGCAGGGACAAAGGGACTGGGGCTCGTCCATTAGGTTTTGGTTTTCTAACATGGGAATTCACTTAGGTATCACTGTGTCGTGAAAATTAATTTTAATTAAAAAATAAATTTCATGCAATATTGATTTCACAGTAAAGGAATAGAATTTTTAGTTCTCTTGATTGAGATATCTGACCAGGCAGTGTCATCCCTGAAGAACCAGCTGCACACAGACTGATCTTGGTGCGTTAGGACAGTGACGGTCACAACCTCTCCTGCTGCCCCCGCTGACGGCTGTGGGCAGCTCTGCTGGTCCCGAAGCGCTTCGCCTCCAGCACCTCGTCTGATCCATGCCAACGGGCCAAGCTGGAAGAAGAGGGTCGCCACTCGCCTGGCTGGCACCTTCCAGGGTGATAGCAGACTCCGAGCACGAGGCTCTGGCAGCAGAGGACCTGTGTGCAGCTGCCACAGACAAAGGCTGCGACTTAGGCCACCGTGCAACTCTGGCCTCTGCTGAGCTATTGACAAGAAGGGTGCATGGGAGGGACTCTCAGCACTCTCTGAACTTGCAGACAAGGCAGCCACTGGCAGAGGGGGACGAAAAAGGATTTGCCTGAGCTCGGTGGAGTTCAGCCAAACAGGAGAGGGGAGCAGCCCAGGGTCGCATGGCCTCAAAAGCTGGTGAGTGGGCCTGGTGCTCCCAGAGGCCAGGCCACGTCCTGCCATTTATAACAAGGGTCTCTGCTCCTCCAGCCTGGTCAGGAAATGGACACTGTCACAGAGATGCCACTTCCCAATTAAATCCAGGCATCTGTATTTTCACTTTTCACATGGGAATGGAAGTTAAGGTCACAGACCAGCTTCCCGTGAACAGACTCCCCCACCCTAATAATATTATCTGCAGATTATCTGCAGCTACTTTGGTTTTTATTTGCTTATTCAGATAAAGAGGTGAAGTCACTCCACAGGAAATGGCCTGGCGATTGAAAGAAGGAAGGGAATAGCCCCACCTTGGAGGGCTCGGGAATGGCCTCTCTGAAGAGCGACATGAGCTGGGACTGGACACCAGAAGATTCCAGCCAGGCCAAGGCCCTCAGAGCACGCCAGGCAGGGCACAGCAGATGCAAAGGCCCAGAGACGGGACTGGGCTGGGCGAATGTAGGGGAGGCAGAGGCCATGGTGGGCAGGTGAGAGGGGCTTCAGGGAGGTGGGGGGTCAGGCATGGCTCTGCTGAGCTGCAGGCAACCACCTCCTTGAAGGGCAAAGCACCCTGAGCCCCAAGAGACAGTCTGTTCCTGTGTGGTGGGAAACAGTGGTCGAGGAGCAGCAAACAGCACCTGGACAGGAGGAGATCTCCAAACTTATGCTGGCCGGCCCGGAGGAGAACTAAACTTCAAATTCTGAACCCTGACCCACAGTTTCTCACAATATTTACAGGTTATTTGACGTCATTTTAGACCCATCCTATCACTGGGGCTTTTCCTTCTTTTTTTTTTTTCTTCAAATTCCTCATCTTTGTAGCTGAGGCCTCGTACAGGACCTCTAACATAAAGCAGCTCACAGAAACAGAAAGCCCAGGCTCTTTCCACAGGCATCTGTTACAATTCAAGAGGGAGTAGTGGGACTCCTAGGGCAGTTATTTACAATCCAAAAGGTAGGGACCCAGGGTTAATGAGGCTTCCTGGAGAGGAGCAGAGCTGATCCCCTCCCTGGTCTTGGTTTCTTACCATAGCGTTTCTGTATGTTTCACAACCAGCTCTGGTTTTCCCATCACACATAGAGGCCCCAACAACAGGGATGCTGATGCCTCACAACCCCAACCCAGGGGACCACTGTCACTATCCCTGAGTGTTGGGCATGGCCTCTGCAGGGTTGGCTGGAAAGCTGATCCTAACAGCCCCTCTGTTTCTGTCCATGGAATGGACTCGGCTGATGCCTCATGCCGTGTGTGCATTCTGTCCCTCCTTTGCTCCCTGGAGGCTTCTATCTGCTTCTGGTCCTGGAGCAGGATCCACTTTCTGGTTCCTGAAATCCACAGCCTCGATGGTTGCAGGACTCCGCTAGCACGTGGGTCAGGAGCAGCCCGCTCCTCTCCCCTGACCATCTACAGTTATTCCCAGCGCTGCAGTTTCAGTGGCCCCCAGAGGACACACTTGGCCAGTCTTGGCTCAGCCCCTGCAGACACCCGCTCTGCACACTGCTCCAGTCTGCATTCGGCATTTTCTGAAATTGTCCAGTGTATGGGTTTCTCCACCTTGCCAATCACCTGCCTTCCCAGACCAGAGCACCTGCTCCCCCAGCTGGTGTTTCCTGGGGCCCCTGGTGGCGGTGGCTGAGGAGAAAGAGCTCAGTTAATGTGGAAAGGGCAGATGGAGCAAGGAAGGGTTAAACAAGTCGTGAGGACCTTTCGGCCAGAGTTCTACCTGCTATTGCTCATTTCCTTCTGGCCAGTGTCTCTCCAGCTTCATGTCCTACTGGACTGGGTCTGAACCTGATCCCGCTGGCCAGTGCTGTCCCTGGGGAAAATGTTCTGTTTGTACTCTCTGACATGGTGACCACTAGCCACACAGGACTATTGAGCACTTGACATATGGCCTGAGGAATTGAGTGTCTAAGTTCAGTTTTAATTAATATAAACTTATCCCTGGTGGCCAGTAGCTCCTGTGGAGGACAGCACCGGCCCCCATCCTCAATGTCATTCCTGGCTGTGGTCTCGGGATCTCATCCTCTGTCTGCTTACACTTGGCCTGTCTCATCTCATCCTTAGCCTGGGGTGACAATCTCTTGCCAGAGAGGGCTCCTTATTTGGCTCAGGACTAGTCCAAGTATCCATGGGGATTGGGCCAGGTCTCAATTCAATTGAGGTATCTGAGGCCATTTCAGTGTGGTCTTAAGTCAGAAATGTCCCAAGAATATGGAGCAGATATGAAGTTCATAGTCTGAGCTTCCCCACAAAAGACCCTTAAAACTCAGGAAGCAGCTGAGACTAAATGGGGCTGTGGTAGGTCAGTCAGGACTCTCGACCATGCCCACTAAGCTGAAATGAGCCAAGACACGAAGATATTAGTTCCAGAAATGAAATGGCCTGCAGGATTTGGCTGAAGGCACAGCTGGATCTTGGTGTAACATTATGTCTTCAGTTTGCATACTCCTGGGTGGGCTTCATTCTTAGTCACACATTTCTTATGAACTGGAAAAGATGTTTCAGCCACTGCCCCAGCATCTCCAGAACATCTGGCCAGGGAAGTAGAAAGAGAAGTCTGTCCCGCAGGATTCCAGCGAGTCCAGGGATCCATTCCGATCAGCATGCTGGACTCCCAATGCCCCTCTTGATCTGGTAATAAACCCACCGTGGGAACTCTGGGGCCATGGGTGCCCCTAGGGAGGCTGGGAAAGCGAGGTTAACCACAAAGTGAGCAATGTCACATAGGTAATTCTGAAGCCGTTATCCTTAGCTACAAGGGGCAATAACAAGGATGGCAAAATCATAAGGCTCTGCATAGTTTTAAGGGCTGATATGACAAGAGTAGAAGGAATTACATATATAATGTGCTTTATTATCCAAACAATTACTACTCTAAGCTCAAAATTTCCCACCAGTTTCATAAGTTTTTAACAAATAAGAGTCCCCCAGCCAGGTACAGTGGGAACATTTGTAATTCCAGCAACTCAGGAGGCTGAGGCAGGAGGATCACAAGTTCAAAGCCAGCCTTAGCAACTTAGTGAGGCCCTAAGCAAATTAGCAAGACCCTGTCTCTGGGATGCAGGAGGAGCTTTAGTCCCAACCCTGGTCCGCATATCCCTTCCCCAGACACCCAGGTAGGCTGGAATCCACTCAAACAGGGAGCTTGCTGTTCAAAGGCAGCATCCATGGTCCCCTGGAGTCCCCTCCTACAGGATTGCCGCTGAGCTCCAGCGGAAGAGAAGTCTTGGTGTCTGTACTGCCCCCAAATCCTGCCATCATTTGGGGCTTTGAGAACACCACCCCTCTGGCTGATGCAGACCCTTGAGTGATGGAACAGTCTCTTTGATCATGGGTGACCCATCCTGTACCTAGAACATAAGCATAGCCCAGCCAACCACAGGGTCCAGGGTGCCCCTGGGGAAGCTGTCCACTGATGGCTGCTGAGTCATCCAGGAACACGGGACAGAGAAAAGCAAAGCCCTGCACTTCCTCTGCGGTGGCCCTTTGGATAATCCTGCAGGCCACTCTCCATCCTCCATAGGCCCAGCTGGAACTGGGCTGCTGGGCAGTTGTCCACAGATCTGCCTGCCGAGTCCCTTGTGAACTATCAACGTGTGCACACCCCATTATAACCATGCCCCCAGGGAGGCCTGAAAGCCCATCCTTGGGGCCAAGTCCCCAGTGCCCAGGCCAGGTGGGGCTTCCTGGATTCTCGGTGACTGCTCCATCTGCCCAACCCCTGCAAGAGCTCCTTCAGATTAGAATGGAGACCCTTTCTGATATTTCTGCCCAGACTTGGAGGCCACAGGTAAGCCTGGGGAAGAAGCAGAAAGAGACCCCAGGGCCATGGGCTATAGGCTGCTCCTTCCCCCAGAGTAGGGACTGGGTGGTCCAGGGGATGGGAGGAGGGAATCTATCCAGGCTGTGGAGCAGGCAGGGGACTTATCATGGGAAGGGAGAGAAAAGCCCCACGTCCTGATGGACAAAGGAGACAGCAAGGACCAAATTCAAAACCCTGAATGGTGTCCTCCCTTACCCGCCACCCGCTCCTCCAAGCCTACCATAAATCTCAGGGCTTCCTGTCTACAAATGGCCTCACTTAGGCCACCCTCCCCTGGTGGATTAGAATATGACATCTGATCTTTTCTTCTTCCCTCCCAAATGAGTTGAGTGGGACCAAGGCAATAGTACCAACTTAAAAAACTACATGGGAGTGCAGGAGTGGGGGTGGGGAGAGCGAAATCAGGCTGCAGGGGTGTGTGTGCACGTGTGCACGTGCGCATGTACATGCGGGCACGTGGGCACTTGTGCATTTGTTCTGTGTCTGCACGGGGAGAAGGGGAGCCTGATGGGGGTCCACTGGGTTTGTTTCCTTGTCTTTTTTACTGTGTGGAATGAGCTCAGGAATGTCTGTCAACTGCATGCCATGCCTGGAGCTTTCATTTGTGGCTTAGGAGTCAAGTCTCGAGAAAATATGTATTTGTATTTTCCAATGCCTGAATTCTCCCTGGAGCCTGGGGAAGAAGGTGGGCAGCTGATGGTGGGGCACCATTTGCAATGCTGGAACGTAGTCTGTGCTGCAGTCTAATGTCAGAGGGATGCTGCCCTCTCAAGGTCACGCAGGGTGGCTCCCTTGTGAAGTCGGTTTGGTGAGCCCCTGGGGTGCACAGGCTATCTGCATCAGTCAGGATATTGCCCCATGGAAGTCTCTTTCTCTGTCATGGAACTGTCTGAGTAGCCACCCAGGGCAGCTGAGCTGCAGCTCCCAGTATAGGGTCCGTGCACCCGCCCTGCAGGCTGCTGTCATCCACAGAACCCATCACAAGCCAGCCCCATGTTTGCATCGAGCCTTCAGGATATGGGAAGAAAGGAGAAGGGAGAGAAGATCCACCACCACTTGAAGGGCTCCACCCAACACAGCCCACCTTCTTCCCTTTCCATCCCCTTGGAAAGAACGAACTTTCATGGCCACACCTAGCTGCAAGGGAGGCTGGGAAAAGTCAGCTTCATTCCAAATGGCTGTATGTGCACTTAAAAATGCTAGGTTCTGGGCTGGGGCTGGGGCTCAGTGGTAGAGCACTTGCCTTGCATGTGTGAGGCCCTGGGTTTGATTCCCAGCACCACATATAAATAAATGAATAAAATAAAGGTCCATCAACAACTAAAATATATATATATATATATTTTTTTAAAGTTAGGTTCTATTTGCTCTGAAAGAAGGCATAGATGAATAATGGGGAGCAACCAGCAATCTTTGGAACTACCTACTATCAGAGCCTTGGCCCTGTCAGAGTCAAGGGGAAATTAAATGTCCTGTGGATGGGTAAATCTTTGTTGCTGGAACTCCAGCCAGACTCAATTCTCCTACAGAATGTCAATCTAGAAGATTTCATGCATCACGTTGCTTATGTGGCGAAATGTTCATTGAATACACCCTTATTCATTGCCAAGTCAAAGGAGTTCCCTTAGAAAAAACGATGTGGTTTACAAAAATTACCTTTGCACAGGTTTTACAGAGTCCCACCGACACCCAGGCCTCTGTGGATAAACACAACACTACAGCGTGTTTACCCTGTGCCTGCCGCTCAGTCCTCGTGCCTGCGCGTGTAGAAGCATCTCCAAGTTTTCAAGCATCTTTCCAGGACAGAGAACACCCAATTCTGAGCAGAATGGGCTTGGATCATGAGCAGGAGAGGGCAGGGACATGGGAGGTGAGTCCCTGATGTCTCCATTGAAACCCAGGGCTGGTTAACCCAGGCCTCAGCCAAAGCTGGCTGTTCCCTTATGAGGCCTCTGCCTCCTGTTTGGGGCATCTCAGAATGAGCAGGGAGTGTGACTGTCACAGGCAAACGCATGCCACAGGTCTCCTCACCCAGGTAGTGTTACTGGCAGCCGAGCCCAGGGACCCTACCTGGACCCCGGCTGGGTGGATTAGGCTGCCTACCTGAATAAGAAATAGGCAAATGATAGAAAAAGAAAAATGAGCTTCATGGGTTTTGATCCAACTGGGGAGAGCTTCCTTCAAAGATGGCTTTAAGTGAAGCTTATTTTCCCATCAGTTTAACTCCAAATATTTGCAGAGCAACAAGAGGGACAGCCTCCCCCCACCCCCACCCCCACAGTAATAGCACCACCCAGTCACAGCCTTCGGGGGGAGTCCACAGGCACATGGAGGCCATGCTGGGAGGGGGCTCCCTCCCCTCTTAATTTCCCCTGGCTCTGCCCATGTGAAACTGACTGTTTGCCTGAGCTTCTTTTCTCTATTTAGTTTCTATACTTTCCAAATAAGATGCAAAGACTAAACATACACATAATGCATACTGGTAACACTCGGGTTCATTGAACTTCATCCCTGCTGTTTCTCAAGTGCTCTTGCAATTAAAGAACACCACGGCACAACAGGGGAGCTTTGGGAGAGGCGCTGACCACCAGGTGCAGGATGGAAGGCATTTTAACTCGCTGTTCGTGTGTGTGTGTGTGTGTGTGTGTGTGTGTGTGTGTGTGTGTGTGTGTGTGTTAGCCAGGTCTTCGATTCTGGGGGTTCCAATGCTTTGGCATCTAAAAGTCTTGCTGAGCCTAGAGAGCCTGCTCCTCCCAGGACTAGCCAATTCCTAGACACAGAAAATAAATCACGTCTCCCAGTGCAAATCAAACCCAGCCCAGAGCCCAGGGCCCAACCTCCTCCTTTGTTCCTCAGCTTTTTATCACTGCGACCAAAACACCTGACACAAACAATTTGGAGGAGAAAAGGTTTATTTTAGCTCATGGTTTCCAAGGTCTCAGTCCGTGGTCAGCCAGCTCCATGGCTTTGGGCCTGAGGTGAAGAAGGAGGAGCGTGGCAGAGGGATGTTGTTCAGCTCTTGGCTGCTGGGACACAGAGAGAGAGGAAGAGAGAGAGGAAGGGGACAAGACAGTGTACAAGGCTCCCCCCAGGGATCTGCTTCCTCCAACCAAGCCCCGCTGGTGAGGTCAGCAGCCTCCTGATCCAATCACTTCCCAGAAGTCCCCCTCCTGGACATCGTTGCACTGACGCCCAAGTCTTCAAATCGGAGCTGTTGGGGACCTTCCAGATTGAAGCCATAACACCTGCCTTTTTGGGCACTCACACTCCAGTCACTATCTACTGCCCTAATCACCAGGGGTAGGGTAGAAGAAAGAAGAAATCGGAAGAAAGGAGACATAAAGGAAGGAGAAGGAAACACCTCTGCAGGCTGGTCACTCCCCTGGCCGGCCTCTCCCAGGCCTGTCACTCCCAAATCCCTGGGAAATACACAAATCTCCCTGGTGCCCTGTTAATTAGCCCACCAATAAATAGATTAAGCAAAAGGAGGTATGACATTTTAAGAAACCTATAATTTAGGGAACTTTCCAGTGTTATCCGCCCATCAGATAACGGGGGCCATGCCCGCCTAATGATGCCAAGAACGACCAGACCACCAGAAGCCACCTTGAGCTCACCAGGCTGATGTCATCCCACATACCTTTCCATACCCAGCTTCTCCGAGTTTCCTTTAGAAGAGCCCAGAACCTCCAGGGGGCCTGAGTTCTCCCTTCAATGTGCATTCCTTGCTTCCCTAAATACATCTCTGGGCCCCTACTGACAGTGCTGAAATTCTTTCCCATCCCTTATGTCAAGGACTCCACTTGTCCTGAGTCTCTGAGAACTCCTTGGGACCCTCCTCTGGAGATTTCTTTTCTGCAATGACAAAACCACTGAAAATCTCTTGCCTGTGTTTCTCCTGCGCTCCTTCTGCCTCCTCTGGATCCCGGGCCTCCCTCTGAGGCCTCCACAGCAAGCTAGGGATCTGAGCACAATGAACGTCTTCCTTCCTGAAGTCATTTCTGTGCCCACATGTCCTACCATGCTGATCAGAACAAGGTCCAGTGCCTGTTGAAAGTGGTGTGCCATTCTGCCACCAACCACGCCCACACTCTGGGCCCCTGTGTGTGTTTAGATGGTAACTTTGCACCCCCCAAAGTGCCCCCTGAAGCGCCATGAATCACAATGACAGCTCCCCTGGTATCCAAGAGACCTCTGCAGGCTGCTAAGTCACCGTCCCCCACTGTGAGAACTGTCACTAGATTGGAGCCTCCAGCTGAAGGGACGAAATTCCATCCCTGAGGACGCACATTGTGTGGCAGCTAATGACCCAGTTAACCTCGGGCTCATTTCCTGCTTCTCCTGGCCCTGGGAACGGGTGGTGTTTACTCCGCTTGGGACAAACCTTTATAAATGTGCCTGAGCCTGGCTGCTCTGGGCCAGTGTTTTCATGGAAATGGGCGGAGGGCCAGGGCCCACTGAAGTCGCAGAGTGTGAATGGCCTCCTCTCCTCCCCTCCTCTGCCTGATTTGCATGACTGAGCTTCTGTGTCTTTTGAAGAAATGTGTTTGTTTGTTTCTTGATTGTAGTTCCATCTCCCATGGAGGGCCAAACTGCTTGCTCACCAAGGAAATCTGGGGCACGGGCAGGCCTGGTCCTCTGGCAAATGGGAGTCAGATAGCCACAGTCTCCTTGGAAGGGACAATCCCAAGACAGTTTGCTTGGCAGGGGGAAGTGGGCGAAATTATTGCCTTGCTCCCCAGACGACTCTTAAGAGGAGTGTGGGTCCCGGAAAATCAGTGCCGCTAATCCCTTTTAGACTTTGTGTTCCCGCCCTGTCAGAAACAATGCCTGACTTTTAAAACAAATATTTTATGATTCCCCTTTTCTGAACTAAAATTCATAAATAACATAAGCGCCCCACACGCAAGGCCTTCATCAGTGAATCATCCAACTATGCCATCGAGGGGAGAAGAAAAGACTGTTTAATAAGAGGAAACCTGTCCTAACAGGCAATTGCCCTGGTGTGTCCAGGTGTGGAGTCTCAGAGGACGGAGGTGTAGATGCAGAGGGACGGCCACTGATCTGAGCAACTCAGCTGCCACGAAGGCCACGCCACCAGAGTGCTCTTGGAGTTGAACAGAGAAGGAGAAGATACCCCCTAGATGGCTGGTGCCGCAGCGGGATTCTGCGAGATTCTGCTCCAGTGCGTCTCCTGCCTCGGTCACGTCTCTTGGCAGATGCTACAGCAGCTCCACAGACCAGGCAGTGCCCAGCATGAGGCTGACCCGCCCCTTTTGACCCTGCACCTGAACCTAGGAGGAGGACCTCCACCACCGTCCACTCGTGGGCTGCTGGGAGCGGGGGTGGCGTGCTTGGTGCCCTGCCTGACCCCCCTCACTGAGCTTGGCCCCCCCCACACCCTGCTTTGCATGGTGGCTGGTAACTGTCCCCAGGTGCCCCATCCTCAGAGGACTTTCTGAAGCCAAAGGGAAACTTCCTTGCCACAAGGCTGTCCCCCCAGCTGCCTCCTGGGCAGCCGAAGCCACTGGCTGATGACATGGAAGTACAAGGCCGACCCCTTGCATCGGGTCAGGACCAGCTCGGGTGCGTTCTGTGCCCCGTGGATGGCCATGCAGCCGGGGCCTGGCACTGTCCTTCCTCCCTTCGCTTCTCCTCCTGTCCCATTCTGCACCTCACGCCCTCCTCTCAGGAGCAGCTTCTCAGTAAGTCGCATGCAATAGATTCTCTGTCGTGGGCTCTGCTTCTAGAGATCCTGACCTAACGTTGGGTCAAGATAGACAGCAAGGGTATTGCGACCATCAGTTGAGAGATGACAGTGGTTGGCCAACACAGAGGGGGAGAGAAGGTATTGGTGACTTCCTAGCATCAGGGAGGGCAGCAGGTGCTATTTCATTAGGCCACTGAAGTGAACTGAGACGGGTCAGCAAACCCCCTCTACAGAAGACCGGAGCCCTGCCTGCCTCGGGTCCACTTCCATAGCCCTGGGAAACACACAAATTGTATACCCTATAGCTACTTGGTTATCACAATTTGATGAGTTTTACGGTAACTTTCACCTGTTTAAATCTCTGTGTGATTTCCGTGTCCTTGTTGGGCCCAGGCTGCGCAGGCCTGGGTGGGTGGGACTCAGGGAGACACCAACCAGCACAGACAAGAGGTGGTCAGTAGTTCCATTTCCAGCATCACAGAACAGAAACTGGCTTGGGGACAGAGAACCAGTAACTTCACAACAGCCCTGGAACAGTCCTGGCTTAACACTCTGCTCTTTATCATCCTTCTACCCCCCCTGCCCCCATCAAAATGGCATCTTGAGAGATTGCTGGTTTTGGAAATTTAAAAACATAGATTCCAGTCTTGCATCTGCAATTGACTCTGCCCAATTTAAGAGGATCGACTCCCTCCTCCAGCCTCCAGGTCCTCGTCTGTCAGTGTATGCCCTTCCACGCGATGTCCCTTCAGGTCCTTTCCATCGCACAACGTCTGTGATGGAGTGAGAGATGTCCACAGCAGTGGCTTCAGCCCTGACATCTAACGTGATCAGTGGTGGTAACAGATGGGTCCTGTGATGATAATCGATGTGCCTTTGGCTTAGGCGGACACCTCACTCTTTCTCAGCCTCCACACCCAATCCATCAACCCTCCCTCCAAAGAAGCCCCTTCATCTGCGCACTTCTCTCTCTGCCACCCGCCACCATCATCGCTCAGTCAGAAACTACCAGAGCCTCCTCACTGCAGATGGTGTGGGTTATGCTGAGCGCCTGCTTTCCTCCTGTGTGTCTGGGGTCTTGGGACGAAGCAGAAGGTGCCTGAACAGCCAGCCCCCAAGAAAAACCTGGGGCACCCGGTGTCTAACCAGCTCCCTGGGAGACTGCTCTTCATACGTGTTGGGTCTCCCTGCCACCCCACAGGCTCATAATCCACATTTACAAACACAGATCTGATCATGTCACTCTCCGGTGACATCCCATTGTCCTTAAACACAATCCAAACTCCTTACTGTGACCCACGAGGGTCTGGGGGATCTAGTTTTTTTCGTGACCCTTCAATATGCTGCCAACCCACCGCCCCTCCCACCCAGGACACATGACCCCGGCTAGCTGCTCTCCATGCCTCCCTGTCAACCCTGGATGGAGTGGCCTTTCACGGCGTCACTGTCATGTCTATCCTCATGGTCCTTACTACAATCCACGTCTTATCTATTCACTTGTGTACTGTCTCTTCCCGTCTCTCCAGCCACACTGGAAACTCTCTACGGACAGGGAGTTGGTCTGTCCTGCTCACTCTCCATCCCCAGTGTGTTGCACAGGGTCTGGTGTGGTTGGCACTTAGCAGATGTGTGTTGCAAGTCCAGGGAGCCTGACCTCGTTTGCCTGTGTGGACTGATCCCAAGGCCCCACTGGAGCCTGGAGCTCCTCCTTCACTATCCGCCTCTCCAGTACTTGGTGGGCAGCTCTGTACACTTCACCATTGTGAGTCTTGGCTATTTAGTCACAAACAGCAGAAGTCACTGTGAAGGGAAGCAGGGAAGGGATTTACTAAAACAGTGGCAGCTGGGAGATCAGCCAGGAGGGCCAGAATCAGACTTAGAAGTTACACTGGAACTTGGTCTAAAGCTCAGGCCACAAATCTGTGAAGTGGAGATTTATGGTTGGATGTGAAGTGTCCCCCAAGAGCTCACATGTGAGACATGCAGGAAGGTTCAGAGGAGAAATGAGTGGGTTACGAGAGCCTTACCCAGTCATTGAATTGATCACCTGATGGGCTCAACTGAGTGGTCACTGAAGGAGGGTGGAGTGTGGCTGGAGGAGGTGGGGCTTTGAGGGTGTGGCTCTGGGGAATATATTTGTATCTGGCAGGTGGAGATCTTTCTGTCTCTGTCTCTGTCTGTCTGTCTCTCCCTCTCTCCTTCCTGATCACCACGTGAGCTGCTTCCCACACTCTTCTGCCGCGATGTTCAGCCTCACCTCAAACCCCGAGGAATGGAGCTGGCTGTCTAAGGACTGAGACCTCTAAAACCGTGAGCCTCTGCGATTGTTCTGGTCAGGTATTTTAGTCACAGCTGCAGAAAGCTGATAAAACAGAGACGCTGTGATTTACATGAGGCCCCTCCAGCTCTAACAGCCCAGAAAGGGCAAAAATCTTGCACAAATCTTTCCGTCTGAGTGGCTTGCTCAGTGTCATCACTCCTATGACATCACGCAAGGAGGGGGATGCGGACGTCTGCACACCCTGAGGCCCTCAGCTGCCGTTCCCTGGCGTCCTTCCTCCTGAGGGCCCACAGTGACAAGGGCCCAAGCTGTCGGGAGACAGAGAGTGAGGAACAATCAGGTTAACGGATGTCTCAGGAAGGCTGTCCTTGTCTGGGTTGACAGGGTCAGGGCAGCCCACATGCCCTCCACTCATGGCCAGTCCTCGCCAGGCAGGCATCTGACCACAGCCCCAGAGCCTCTCAAAGGCTTTGCCTGGCCCGTGGCACGTGCAACAGCTGTCACTCTAAACACAACTCCAGCCAGCGACGGCTGGGAGGGCAGGACTGCGTGACAGCAGTCTGCCCTGTCCCCACTCTGCTCCCACAGGACTTCCCAGAGTGACCTCCAGAGAATCTCCAGACCCTGTGTGGGTGTCTGTTTCTGGGGACCCAATCCAGGTCAAGAGGGGTCAAGTGCAGCAGCAGAACAAAACCAGGTCAGAAACCTTTCCTGAGAAGGGTCAGGTAGGAAACGTCTTAGGCCTTGCAGATGCTGTGGTCACTGTAGAGACTGTCAACTGAGCACGCAAGTCACCACACAAGATATGAAAGCATTGGTGTGGCTGTGTTTCAATAAAACTTTATTTACAAAAGCAAGCCTCACGCTGGATGAGATTCCAGGCTGTAGGTTGCTGAATAGTGGCCAGTGGTGGGCAGGGCTGCGTCAGGTGGCACACTCAGGGCGTCTGATAGAAGAGGCAACGTGTCCAAGCAGAAGTCACCAAATAGGGACGGGGCGGGGGCGGCTGGAGGGGTTCCAAGCAGAGGGATCTGCCAGGCAGGAACACCAGGCAAATTGCTGGGGGACAGAAAATGACCAGCATGGCTGGAGAAGAATGGAGGCCAGTCAGGTAGCACAGGATGGAGGCCACTCACTGTGTGGCCCTGCCACGCCCCTCGCCCTGGCTTCATCTTCCCAGCAGCCTCCCGAGGTGAGTGGGATCATTGCCCTATCTTCCCAAGGAGGAAACCAAGGCATTGGAAGTGATGCTCCGGGCCCAAGGCCACTGGCCAGTTAGCCGTGAAACCAGGATGCCCCTGCCCGCTGCTGACGCTGGACACCGGCTGAGGGAAGGACGCTCACACTGCAGGCACACCGGTGCCCCGCACAGAGCTGCATGTGCAGAAGACCCTGGGGACAAGGGACAGTGGTCACATACGTTTCTCCAGCTCAACCCCCAGCTGGGCCCTCCCCGGAGCTCCGCCTGCACTGAGTCGCTGATCTTCGGTGGCCCTGTGAAGTGGCTAGGGACAGTGACTGCCATTGTGCGACAAAGGAAAACGCAAAGGTGCCAAGAGGTTGTCACTCACCAAAGATCGTGGGTCAGTGAGCGGCTGAGCTGGGCTGAAGCTCACGTCGTCTGACCGCAGACCCCCTGCGCACACAAGCACCGCACGTGCACATGCATGTACACAGGCTCACGCACACCAGCTCTGGAGAAGTAGAACAGCACTTAGTGAAGGGCGTCACCCCACAGAGGACAGTGCCACCTGGTATATGGGCAGAGGTAAGAAAGGGCCTGGGACACTGGTTCTTGTAAGTCCAGCATGAGCTCGTCCGCGCCACGCCGCCGACGCCGGGCTTCTCCGTGAGTGCTGACCAGCACAGGCCAGCAACAGCCCGCGATCGCATCCAGGTTCCACCTCTCACCAACTGTGTGACGAACAGCACCCACGTCACCATCTCGGGGTCCTCGTCTGTGGAGTGGGCTGACGGCCCCGTGGCTCTCGTGAGGACAAAGTGAGTGAAATCGGTGACATGTGCAAGCCACACAAGCACACGAGCCTCTGCTGGTGGAGTGGAGTCCCCTGTGTCTCCGTCCACAGAGCCCAGGAGCCACGGCCAGCACCACAGCCGCTCTCACTGCCCTAAAGCCTCACTGTCCCCACACTCGGTGAGATGTCACCTTCAACCCTGGTCTCGCTGCACTGGACAGCAACACTCCAAGGCCCCGCCTGCCCCTTGTCTGCTGATCAACGGAGATGCGGCCAGCTGTGCCTGGGCTCTGTGTGGCAGGGACCTCAGAACGCACAGGAGCCTGGATGGCTTGGGGACTTGGTGTCAAGAGCTGGAGCGTCACTGTGGACAGGTGAGGTGGAAGGTGGAGACTGGAGGGTGGGAGTGAGCAGGTCCATGGCAGGTGGAATGACTGGAAGGGCTTCCGCAGTCCACGAGGACAGGCCCTCCCAGCAGGGACGAGAGAGGGGCTCGGCCCACCGCATCCCCAGGTGGGACAACTGGTGTCCCCACCAGGCCGACGGGGCTCTGACCCTCAGCCCACCGCCTCCCCACGCTCCCCCCACAGCCGCACTGGCCCTGCTGTTCCCCAACACACCCCCATGGCTGCCCTCCCCACCCTGCAGCTGCTGTTCCTCTGCCCCACCTCCCCAGGCCTGCGTCCCCTCCCTGGCAGGGCTCGGCCCTCCCAGGCCTCACAGGCCTCTCTGTGCAGACTCTGTATCTCAGGGCCCTGCTGCCCCCACGCTCCCTGCCCACCGCCCTGTTGTACATCCTTCACAGCTTGTCCCTGTCTAAGTGACCTTCCGTCCCCTGTGCCGGGTGGGTTTCCAGGACAAGCCCCGGGCAGCAAACGTCTCATCTTGCCTGTCCACCCCTCTCTCCCAAACACCTCAGGTGGCAGGCACGTATTATAGGTGTTGTAAATCCTTGCTAGGTGTGTGAACAGTTGACCTGGTCGTCCTCTAAGGAGGCTTGTCCCTTTCCCTTACCAGGTGGACCGGCACAGATCCCCCGTCGGTCACTCTCAGGGTGTCCCAGGCACTGCACTCTTGCATAGGCAGCAGCTCTTTGGCCTCTGCTCCTTGTGCCAAGATGACTGTCCCTCTCGGTCCCACTTCTGCTGACTTCCTACTCACCTGTCTATTTCTGTCACCTCCTCTGGTCTCTCCCTCATGTCCGCTCCCACCCTCAGCCCTGGGGCCTCGCTCCGTGTTTCCAATGCCAAGCTCCCCACACATGGAGCAAAGGAGCAGAGTGACTATAAAACGAGGTGGAAGGCCATCGAGAACTAGGGAGAGACACAAGTCACACGTATCTCATCCATTTCCCCTGCAGGAAGGTTGGCCCCTGGAGCAGGGACTCTGTGGTCCTCCAGCTCAGCCCCTGCCTGCTGGAAAGCCTCACACCTGGGCCATCGGGAAGCCCTCAGGACGCCTGCAAGTGCTACAGGAACACAGGGGCTGAAAGGGAAGAGGACCGCAATGGCCGGCCTCCCAGAGGACAGCAGGCACCAGTGACCAACCAGAAACCCCTGCCCCCAGGCTTCACCTCCTGTCAGGAAGACAGACAAGGCCATGCAGGAATTAGATACGCCAGATAATGCCGAGGTCAAGAGACGGGTGGTCAGGGGGTGACCAGGCGGGAAGATGGTCACTCAGCTCCCCAGGAAAAGATGGTCCCAGAGGAGGAGCAGCGGGGAGAAGCAGCTTAAAAGGCTCAGGCCCTGCCAGTTAGAGAAAGAAGGAGGGTCCCGTGTCATATTCTGGAGTGAAGGGACCAGAGAGAGGCCCATGGCCCCAGCCGGGAGGTGATGCCTGGGTCACACACCGTCATGCATTCAGGCTACACAGTGGGGTGCTTTTTCATTAGGCAGCAATTATTAATATTCTGATGTCATAAAACCCATCAGAAAACATGCCTGAGGCAGACGCCCCTCTCCATATGGTATTGGAAACCTGTCCCGCGTGGATTAGCACACGAGGACCTCGGGAAGGAGCTTCCACCATGCCCCGAACTCCCACTCTATTGGCAAAACCCTAATTTTTCAGGACACTCATTTCAAACAGACAACAAAAATGCAGAAGCCCCTTTCCTGTCACCCCTGATGGCCTCTGCCACTTCTTCTTCAAAGGACCAGAGCTAGACAACAAGCACCTGCGCCCACAGAGCACAGAACAGTCTCTCTGTCACAATAAGCCGACCAGAATACCTGGGGGTAAGGACTCTGCCTGTCCCCTGTGGAGCAGAGGAAGGAATTGGGGTTACACAGAGGCCAGGGTCCCCTGTCCGAGGCCTCACTGCTCTGCCGATGAGCTTGTTCCCCAAGGTCGTCTAGGCTTGGCTTTGTGTGAGCTCTAACAGGACTGCAGACCCAGGGGTGGTCTTTTACCATTATTTGCCTTCTTTTTCCTTTTTGATGCTTAAAAATACCCCCATGACCCTCTCCCCCCGCCAAAAAAACAGGTGGCTGGGTAGATTAGGGTTACGCAGCTGTGATTCCCTTTCATGTACAATGTACATATGGCAGGTGGTGGGGTCACCCTGGACTTCTGATCTTCTTCACACAGAACCAAAGAACTGAGAATTTTGGTGAGGTAAAATGGCTGTGAATAAGGTGTGATCTCAAAGATGCCACCTTGAGATTGTGATTTCAAACCCTCAAAACCCCAAGCAGAACATTTGTAAGACAGGAGCAAATAGCAGTCAGTTAGCTCTTGGGCCACAGAGTAGAGAGAAGAGAAAATAAATTAGAAGTCTTTCAGCTTATATCTGGTGTGTGTGTGTGGGTGTGTGTGTGCACGCGCGCGTGGGCACATTTCATTACATGTACACAATATGTGTACAGCATTGTCTTTTGAAAAGTTGAAAGGGGTTAATTTCTGGTTGCACAATCTTTGGATTTATTAAGGGATAGCTCTTTAAAAGATAAAATCATGACTGTCACCCAAATATTAAATGAGTATGTGTCAGTGATTTTCTTTAACTCAGTAATTAATGAGGAGACAAGAAAGATTTTAAAACCAATTCAAAGGGAAGTCCAAAGAGCAGCCACACTTGTGGGCTGCCAGAAATGCGGCCCTGGATTTGATGAATGGATGCCGAACGGGCTTCTTCATAAGCAGAGGAGCAGCCTGCCCAGCACACCCTGCCCCAGGTCACCAAGTGTGTTTCTGTGGACAGGAATCACTTGTATTACTATTAATTTGCTACAGATCAACATCTATCTATCTAGAATCATAGTCTCTAGTCTAATCAAAGACAGTGAAAGGCCAAGGTCATCTGGGTTCGTGACACTGGTCAAGACCCTAAGATGCTTCGTCAAGACACCAAGTTTCAAAATCTTTCTCATTTTCCTTCCTGGACGACTGTCCAAGGCCCAGGGTGCTGTGACCCCTGCCACAGGCAAGACAGTCCCACACCACACATGAGTGTCCCGAACTCCTCATGGCTTTCCAGTGTCCTCCTGGATATTCCCGCAGACACAAGCCATGTGAAGTGAGCCTCTAACCAAATCCATCAGGACACAAAGGATCTGTTGCTCCTCTGAATGTCCTGGAATACACTTGGCTCTGGTACCCACCCACACCTGTTCTGTCCTTTCTGGAATGTCTTATAAAGAGTGGCTTCTGATGATCTTGCTTCTCTTGATTTCAGACTCATTCACCGACCGCAGCGGCACACGTCTCCCCAGTCCCTTACTCCTGAAGCCGCAGCTGTTCACAGGCACGAATTCAGGATGCAGTGAGTTGGTGTAATTCCATTGTTCTTTTTTTTATATATAAGAAATAGTCTACAAGTTAGTTTCCTTTGATTCCTCCTTGATAATAAAGCAAGGAGAATAATCTGACTTCTTCAATTTTGTCCAGGCAGGTCATGTGACTTAGACATTTCATTTCAGGAATGTTAAGAAGCTTTATACGATATTGTCATAAAGGCAGAGTTTGGGAGGGTTGAGAACCAGGCTCCCCAGACTACACCACAAGGGGTTCACCTTCCTTCAAAACCACAGCCCGATTCTCTTTAGGATAACAAAGCCTTCCCCATTGGATACAGTCAGGAGGGGCTGCCCATCAGGGAGGCTGGTCCCTGGCCTGGCCAATCTGTGTTCTTTTCTGGAGGCTGTGTTCTAAGTGGGGTGGCCAAGACATCAGGACAGTTGAGACTGCTTTACTCGGCAGCTCTGTTGTTGACAAAGAGCTCTAACTCCGAATGAAAGCAAACAAGCCAGGAGCTGAAAACCAACAAAAGACAGCCCAAGTCCTGCAGGAATGTCTACCGACCATATCCAGAAGATCGCACTCTGAACAAACAAAGTTAATTTGGAGCAGGGAAATCTTCCATTTGTTCTTGGACTGACTCTCTCCTTATCTGAACTTAGTTGGGGCCTCTAAGCCCTTTTCTTGGCGAGACCTCAACTTGATGTCAGACCTGCATAACCCTTTTCCAGCGAAGAGAAAATCCCCCAGCCCACCCTTGATGCTTGACCACCTGGCCTGACCCCTGCGGGCATCCTGTAATGGTCCAGCAAGACTCCTCCCCTCTCACTGTCCCCTTAGTAATTTTCCACCCCAACCTCCCCCAGCCTCGCCTTCTCTTTCTTGCTGATCTCTCTCCCCTGTTGTGATATTAGTCTTGAAGCTTGCGGTGGCTTGGATGCGGCTTAGCCCTGCAAGGTTCATGTACCAGAACCATGGTCCCCAGTGTGGCCACATCAAGAGGCAGTGCCCTCTTTAGGAGAGGGGGCCTAGTGGGAGGCTGTTGCTGAGTCCTCTCCACTCCCTGGTTCCCTGCCTCACCTTGCAAACTCTCCTCCTCATGCATGCTTCCTCTACAATGCCATCAGTCATGAAGTGACATAGCCCAGGGGGCCCTCACCAGAGCCAGCATCAGGCTATTTGGGCCTTCAGTCTCCAAAACTGTGAACTAAATAAACCTCTTTTCTTTATAAGGGATCCAGCCTTGGGTATTTGGTTATAGTAATGGAAAGCAGATGGATTAACACCTATTGCAATAACTCTGAATCAAATCTTCCTCACCATTTTAGCAAGTGCCAGGATAACTTTTCTTTAACACATTTCACACAATAAACATCTCCTGCTCCTAATTAATATATGGCAGACCCTGTGTTGTGTAGCAGGGGTAAAATGCCTACCATTCCAAAGACAATCCCTGTCCCCACAGAGTGTGTGTACGGTGGGGGGTGGCATGTGGGCAGCACAGACAGTGGCCATGTTAGCTACTGCCAGCAGGTCTCATAGCAAGAGGGGTACGCCTATGGAAGGAGGTGTCTAAATCAAATTTCCAAGGTCTGCATCCTTGTAAATATGATAAATATTTATGTAACGTAAGCAATAAGCCCTTAATTTGTCTTGTCTCTTAAGTTCTGAACTCATTGTCTAGAGCTATCCAGAAGCCCAGAGACCTGGCTCAGCAAAGGTTGTTTTCATTTGCATTTTAAATACTCCAGAGACTGCAGCGCAGATGAGCGGGAGAAACTATTTTCTCCCACAGTCCTTGGTCTATGTTAGGCGATACTTTCCTGAGCTCCTCTGTTTGGCTCAGTCCCACGCTCCTGGCTGGGTCTCCATCAAGGCTGATGGTAGCATCCCCAGAGGGCAGAGGTGACCTGTGGATAAGGGGGCTTCATTCCCAGTGTGATTTTCACATGAAACGCCCCTAGCTTGTCCCTTCTCAGGAATGAGTCCCTCTGCTGAGTCACCTTGAGCTGAGCCACACTTTCCACGGCCCCTCCTCTCCAAGAGCGTTCCACATGACATCCTGTCTAATCTTTACCTCGGCCCTGTGGGGCAGATTCTATTACTGTCATCGTGTTACAGATAATGACGATGAGGCTCAGCAAGGTTACCCAAGGCCTCAAGGGTGGAAAAGTGGGGAACTGAGTCTGATTCCCACCAGCCTGATTCCAGAGCCCACGTTCTTAACCGTTCTTTCAGTGTCTCCCTGAAGAAGGACGTGGGGAGCCCACAGGTTCACCACTCAGGGCTTCAGGGCTCACGGGTGGAGGATCACCACGTGAAGGCATTCCTCCACCACACACCCACCCTCCCCAGGCCCCAGCCACGCTCCTGGTGAACCTGCCTGGTGCTGATGGAGCCTTTCTTCCATCGCAGGCCCCCGCACTCGCCCCGCGGGGCTCTCTCTGGATGCAGGGCCTCTGGTTGCCCTGGGCTGTGCCCATGCAGAATCACACCCAGCCTCTGGGACTCCTGCCCCTCCTGGCCTGTCCCAGCCTCTGCTCCCTCAGTCCAGGGCTCTTGTCCTGACAGATGCCCGCCTAGCAAGAGAAGCTTGCACAGCTAGCGTCGTGCATTCCAGCTGGGCATGCATTGCCAGGACTCTTGGTGACCTCTCCTCCACCATAGTCACTTTGCTTTGATTTGCAAAGCCTCATGCACTCAGCACGGGCCTCATCCACCTCCCGCAGTTTTAAGATGGTTCTTGCAGAACTCGGCTTTCCCAGATGTGAATCTGGCTGCAAAATCTGGCCCCTTGAGTAATCCCTAAAATCAGGGGGAAAGGAGGCCATCACACTCCTTAACTCAAAGAAGGAACAAGCCCTGCAGGATTTCCACAGGAGCATACGCTTCCTAAAGTCACACAGATCCCCCATTGTCCCTGCAAAGACAGCTGAGTGAGATGGGGTGTTGCCAAGGGAAGGTGGGCCTGTTGGCTGTGGAATAAAAAAATGGAAGTGTTCAGATCTCTAGAGCAGGCTTTCCTCACATTTTTGGACCAGGATCCACAGTAAGAGACATGGTATTCCTCAGAACGTGATTCAGGCACACGTGTGCACACGCACGCACTAAGCCACAGGAGAGGGGCGGGGATGTCAGGAATGTCATAGATTAACAACAGATGTAAGAGACAAAGGAAGGACATTTTGACTCTTTCTTTTTAAAAACAACTGGGTGGGGCTGGGGTTGTGGCTCAGTGGTAGAGCACTTGTCTTCCATGTGTGAGGCACTGGGTTCGATTCTCAGCACAGCACATAAATAAATTAAATAAAGGTCCATTGACAACTAAAAAAATTTTTTAAATAAAAAAAATAAAAACAACTCAGGGGGGAAGTTTATGAGAAAATTGGGGAAATTCAAACATTGAATATTTGGTAATATTAAAGGAATTATTGCTAATTATTTTGAGGCAAGATTCTGGTCTTGTGTCTGTGATTTAAAAAGAAGTCCTTTATCTTTCAGAGAAATATGGTGAAGTTTAGGATCAGCCTCAAAATAATCCAGAAGAAAAGAAACTGGTGTTTAGGTGATAACAGACTAAACAAGTGGACCGTGAGCCTTGAAGCTGGTCAGTGCATGGACAGGTCCCTCACACTATGCTCCCTGCGTCTCATGTTGGAAAATATGCATAATTCAGACTCAACTAATGGACTGGGCAAGATACCACTGGACCAAAACCACAAAGAAAGTTCCGAACAGCATGTATGTGATGATTACGGTAGGGAGTGTCTTAGACCAGAGACTCTGAAGACAGCCTCTCTGGGTTTGGACCCTTTCTTTGTCACTTACCAGCCACATGACTGTGGGCAACTTACTTGCCCTCTGTGCTCCTGTAACTGGGAACAAGGAAAGCTCCCGTGCTGGAATTGCTGCAGGGTGACGTGGGGAGCACCCAGGAGGCCCCCGCACGGTAGCCGTGTTTAGCAGGGTGTATTTAAACAAAGGATGGGTCATGAACCAGCAGCATCAGAGCAGAAGAGGCTCAAAGAGGTCCCCTCTGCCCATGGCAGTGAGTATCCATTGGCAGGACATGGAAGTCAAATCCAGGAGCACCTGGATGGGTGAGAGCTGGGCCTTCCTTGGATATGGTCTGATCAGATAGCTGCTGGGATCCAGCAATCTGTCACCAAAAAAAAAAAAAAATCTTTTACTCCTAAGTTTGGTTTTTGTTAGTTTCCATACTAAGTTAGGTCGCAGTTCCCAAATTATAGACCAATGTGCTCCTACTTGCTTACCTTAAAGTTTAACGGTGCAAGTGGAGGTGAAGTCGGCAGCTTCGTGGGATGTCCCCTAAAAAGAAACTCAATGCTTTGACCCAAGGGGCCTCATTTCCTCCTGGCTGGCTTGGGGGCAAGATGTCTGGGGCTGGAATGGAGAAGCCACCTGGACCAGGTATTGTCCCTGAACTAGAAGCCCACGTGATAGAGGAGCAGGGTCCCTAAAAGCTTGCTGGAACAGCGCCCCCATGCAGCCTTGGACGGTCACCCCAGACCCTGGTGAGAGAAAAGAAAAGGTAGGTCTGCTTGAGGCTTGGTGTTTGTAGTTACAACCGGAACCTGTACCAGGGATCCTACTTGATACATTAAGTTGCAACTTATGTATCATAAGAGTTGTCACTCAGGGAAGGGACTGCAGATGGGTTTGGGGAACACTCGCATCTGAAGGCCACACAGGGTCAGGATGTGGAGCTAAGAGAAGCGACGCCTCATTCCGACACCTCCCACCCGGGAGTTCCCTCCTTTCTTCTTTCAAACACCGTGGTCTTGGTGACGCAGAGGCACCCTTGCGCCCTTGGCAAAGGAACAAGGCACCCTCGTGGGTCACGAGGATGGGTCTTCTCTCGGGAGAGCTACCCACGGAGGGGAAGGATACCTGTGCAGGGTACGGCCCTTCTGAAAATGCTCCTAGTGCCTTGACATCTGGGCGCTCGTGACACCTGACTGAGCCGAGGGAGTAGAGGTCATTTGACCAAGAAAGTTCTTTCTGGCACCTCAACACACCGGAGTAGCTATTAGAACTCTCAATCGTCAGTATCCCAGAATTTTGGATTTCATTTGACCCATTTCCTGATCCTGTTGCTTTGTAGGTCTCCAGAATTTCATTCACTCGCTGAACAAATACTGTATGAGTACATACTGTGTGCCAGGCTCTGTGCCAGGCTGGAGGCACAGCGTGACCAGGATGGATAACTCCATTTATTCCAGAAACTGTCATTAACTGTCCACTGTGTCACGCACTGGGCCAGGCCCCAGAGCTGTAACTATAAAGAAAAGCAAAACAACTGCTACCGTCTTGGAGTTGCATTCTAGTCCTGGTCAGCAGGGGTCAATAAATTCCTTCATGTATTTAATGAGTTATTGCTAAGTGACAAGCACGCTGTCACCTGCTCCAGGGATGACTAAAGAAGGAGGCGCTCCCAGTCCAGAGTAGAACAATTGGGGTGTAGACAGTGGTGTCACCCACAACTCTAGCCACAGTCCCTGCAGAAAGGAGGGAACTGAGAAGATTATGTGCTTGGCAACCTCTAACCCCCAGCTCCACACACAGGGGTGGTCCAGTCATAGGACAATAGATACTTCCACAGTCGGGAAGTGGCAGGTTCTGGAGCTCACAGGCAAGCAGGCCCAGGCAAGGCAGAGGCTTCCAGTCCACAGGGGAAGATGTCTGCAGAGAAGATCCCTGAGCAACAGAAAGAAACAGGGAGAGAAAACCCAGCCTTGATCCTCTGCTGTCGTGCATGTCCCTGAGGACTAGTCTGAGGTTTCAGTCCTGTAGAGTTTTTGAGGAATCACACACACCACACATGCACCACATCTGGACTGTGGATCAAGGTGACCCAGATACCTTTGGAATCTGCACAGGTGCCATGGATACTGTTGACCACTGATCCAGAATTCAAAACTTCATCCTCACACAATAAATTTTGAAAATGGTCCTTGACTTTTCAGGAACCCTCTGTTTTCCTGTCGCCCCTGGGGAATATCCATCAGGGAAGTTCATCCCAAACTCATCCCAACCTCATCCCAAGGACTCATTGTCCTTGACAGTTGGTCAAGAACATAAATGTGAAGCCATTGAATCCAAGGAGGCTCGAGAAGGGTTTGCCCATGGTTCCCAGGAAGTTACTTACATGTTCTTCTGAGGCAGCTCCTAAATTGACCTGCTTTCTTCTGTGGGAAAGGAGTGACCTCCAACACTCACGAGGAATGCCAGCCTAAAGATGAAGACCACACAGAAGAGCAGGGTGGAGGTGGGGGATCCGACCTTTAAAGGCTTCTCAGGATTGCCAGATCGCCTCTAAATTGATAGGAGCCGATGTATTTTGTGTTGAAGCCAATTTCAGCATGAATTTGTTATTTGTAGCCATCAGCATCCAGAGACAGTTTTTTCGCACTGTGTTTTGCAGAGCTGAGCTGATTGTCCCACACTTTCAACAAATGCAAAGTTCAAAATCATATTGAAGAGGAACCAAATACCTCACCATCACCAAAAGGGCCACAAAGGGGAGAACTGTCCATCTGAAAGGAAGGTGAGTGGTTACTGGGTGGTGTTTTGAAAGCTGAAGTGTTCCCCAAAGTGACTCAATGAAAGAGTCAAAAGTGCTTTCAAAGATGCAAAGTTGAGATACTTCTTTTCTCTGGCTGTTGGGAGATTCTGTTTCCTGGGGCCTCTTTGCAGAGTCACCTAGAAGGATCCTTCGCCTGGCACTTGGCTCCGTTCTGTTGGCCTCACAATTGCAGGAGACATGCCTGGGAAGTAATAGTGACTCTTTTCTGTGTTGCCTAAGCATGGTTATATGGATGAGCTGAGCCCAAGACAGACGACAGGCAGCTCTTCCCATCTCCCCAGGCTTTCTCTCTCTTCCATGGAGCTTCTCCAAACCCACTCTCCAGAATCATAAACATGAACAGTAACTTTGATTGCTTCAGATCTGAAAACCAGACTCAGAGAGTTCCTTGGTGCGCTTGGAGCTATTTTAAAGTTCAACATTCAGGGCTGGGATTGTAGCTCAGCGGTAGAGCGCTTGCCTCGCATGCGTGAGGCCCTGGGTTCGATCCTCAGCACCACATACAAAGCAATAAAATAAAGACATTGTGTCCATCTACAACTAAAAAATTAAAAAAAAAAAAAGTTCAACATTCAGCTGGGCCTGGTGGCGCACGCCTGTCATCCCAGCACTTTGGGAGGCTGAGACAGGAGAATCGCGAGTTCAAAGCCAGCCTCAGCAACGGCGAGGTGCTAAGCAACTCAGTGAGACCCTGTCTCTACATAAAACACAAAATAGGGCTGGGGATGTGGCTCAGTGGTTGAGTGCCCCTGAGTTCAATCCCCAGTACCAAATAAATAAATTTCAACATTCAATTCATATCTCTATTTTGAACCAAACATTTCCACTGAATGTAATCCATATGAATGGATTTTTTTTTTTAAGAGAAAAATGTGCCTTTGGTGCGAAGCCTGGTCTGCTGGATTTCCCCCTAAGCTCTCAGCACTAGACTCCCACGTAGGACAGAGACTGTTCCATATAAATGCAAAGCGCTCCAGACGCTAGGATTATCCACACCCGTGCATGAGTAGTGACAGCAGCTTGCAAGTAGGCAGGACTTGGCAAAGTCCCCTCCACAGATCGGCTACCACACCAGCACGCTCCGGCACAGGGCTGTGAAATCCGCCTTCACTCACCAGCTCCACACTCCCGGGCAGAGCCGCCAGGCTCCACGCCTGTAATCCTCATTTTAATCACAGTTTCCTTAACCTTCACACACCCTCTGGCGGCTTTTTTTTTTCTGCCACCATTTAAAAAATTAAAATGCTCAATTCCTTTAAGGGGAAGCCTCACATTTGCTTTCACTTAATAATTTCTTTACTATCTTGACTTTGCACCAGCTGGGCTTTTATTTATTTATTTATTTATTTATTTATTTATTTATTTATTTATTTATTTGTCTCAAGATCATTTGTGAAGTCTTCTCTGGCCAGGTTGCATTGTTTAAAACCAAAATGAATGCTTCATCGATTTCACTTTCGTCTTCCTCTGTGCGGCCATCTCAATAACGTAGGTCCCTTGGATGCTCCCGAGAGGATCTCGGGCGTGTTTGGAATGCTCTGTTAAAACGGGTTCGTCGTCTCTGCAGATCAAAGATGAGTTTCCTTCTCCAGGTTTTTGCAGACATGAGAAATACTCTTCCAGAACGTGCTACAAGACACAGTGGGGGAGGCTGGTTTAGCACAGAGGAAAGAGGTGACAACTCAGAGGCAGTTGACAGGCTGGCTAGCATCACCCCAAAGAGAATCGTTAAGTATTCTGGTGGCTGGATTTATAAAACCTAAAAGGTTTTGCACTGGAAACATTCCTCTTGCGGCTAACTCACATCAACAACTCGGGTCTATCTATTCAGATGATGCAAAATAATGAATATCTAAGTCAGTTGCTTCGGAAAAAAATTACATGTTTGTTTGTGATATAACTTGGCTTGCTGGGTTTTTTTGTTTTTTGTTTTTTGTTTTTAAGTAGGCGATGATTCTTACCTAGTAAGGACGAGGCTTCAGGGTGCTCCACCTGCCCTCAACAGAGAGGGTGGATTGAAGAATCTGGAGCTGGCCCTGGCTCCACACTCTCCTGCCCCTTACTAAACATCAGATTGTGGCAGAAGAATCTGTCACAGTACCCGGGGTTGCACCTGCCTCCTGTCCGCCCTTCTCGCCCTCTCTGGGCCAGTTGCACACCTTCAGAGTCATCCCACCTCAGAGCAGCTGCCACCAAAAAGTATCTCGCACGAGGCTCTCGTACATCAAGCCTCCAGGAGCCCAATGTCCTCCTTGGGTGCCAGTTAAGGTGTCTGTGGGGCGAGGGGATAAATGATGTCTGGAAATATGTACTTGGCCCCACTCATTTTTCCCAGGTGACTGATGACCTACAGGTGCTTGGGGCTGGTTATTAGAGCAGCAGAATATCCTTTCAATCACCCAGCCAATCTTACCCTTCTTTCATACCAGCTGCAGGGACGGTGTGGTCATGGTGCCCAGGCAGGCCTGCACTGGTCGTGGACGCTGTGGATGCAGTTCTTGACCTGTGGCTCATCAGTCTCAGCAGGATGTCTTCGGATCCTCCTGGAAGAAGGGAGGGCGGAAGGCCTGTGAGCAGGTGTCCTAGCATCGCCCGCTCCCTCCCTCTCCCACCGGGAGGCTGTGCAGGGACGGTTTCTATCACCCCTCAGAGACATAGTTGCAGACTCAAGCTGCTTAACTGCACTTGCTTAGCGACGTGCGAGGTGGGCTCCTGGTAGAGCGAGCCCCATCGCTCCCCGGCCCCCGGCCCCCCTTGTCCTCTGCTATCTAGTAAGGACCCATGGGTGTCCCAAGAGGGCTCACCCTGCAGCTCTCCTTCAGGCAGGTCAAGTAAAGACAATGGAGTCAACACAAACAAAAAGTATCAATTAATAAACAAATGGCATGTAGATGGGGCCAGCGCTGTATTAGTTACCCATACAAACTTAGTGGCTGCAAACTTAGTGGCTTCCAACACAGAAGTGTGTCATCTGGAGGCCGCAGGGCTGCATCCCTCCAGAGGCTGAGGGCGCTCTGTCCCCTGGCCTTTCCTGGGCTGCTGTCCCTTCCCCCACCTTCCAGCCAGCGGTGGCTCCAGGACACCCCCCACACACTCTGTCCCACGTCTCCTCTGTCGTGGGTCCTCCTGCCTGCTCCCTGCAAGGCCCGTCATGATCTCCGGGTCCACCAGGTTGTCCAGGGTCACCTCCCCATCTCATGACCCTCACCCAGTCACATCTGCACAGCCCTGTTCACACATGAGGTGACAAATTTGCAGATCTGGGGCATGAGGATGGGAACATCTTCAGGGGCCATTATCTGTCTACCCCACGTGGTGAGGGTGGTAAATGGGTTTGGAAGTTTGGAAAACATTGACCTAAATTGCAGAATCTAAGTCAGGTGTCTTGGTGTTGACTTGGCCCGTCTGCCAGCCCCGCATGACCGGCTGCCTGGCACATGCCCCTCTGGCCAGGCGACCGCATCAGCGCCCTCCCTGTTCCACGCTGCTGCACGCACTCCGAGGCCTGCTGGGCTCCTGCCGTCCTCCGGAAGCCTTCCAGCATCCTCTTCCCCTACTGACCCCTGTACCTCATGGGTCCCTTGTGGCTCTGGCTACAGTGCAGACTTTCTCTCTGACTGACACTAGGCAATTCAGAGGAGGTTCTGTCTTAAAGGTACAGCTCTTTGGACAGAAAGCCTTTTGGAGACAAGAACAGAAACCCAACTTAAAGAGAAATAAGCAAAACAGGACATTAATGGAGCCGCATGACTTATCAGGAGCCTAGAAGAGTGGCTGTTAATACAGGCAGTTTTGCCCTCAGGAACATTTGGCAACATCTGGAGACATTTTTCGTTGTTGTGATAGGTGGATGGGGCTGTGATGTGCTATTGGTATTTAGTTAAACAACTAATTATGCTCAGGACAGGTCGCACCACAAAGAATTACCCAAACTGGAAACGGTCCTGAGGTTCAGAAAACCTGTGCTCACGGCTGGATCCAGTAGCTCAACTCTGATCTACAAGGCTCCATTTCTCTCCATTTCTTGGCTCCATTTTCCTCTGCATTGACCTCACACACAGGCAGAAACTGTGCTCTGTGGCTGGCTCATTTCCCAGCAGAAACAAGTCCTTTGAAAAGAGAGGTGTTCTTTCCAGTAAATCAATCAAGTCTGGACACTGAGTTTCCTTGCTATCTAAGAATCGCTGTGACCTGTGGGAGCAGAGGTGGGTGGAGAGGGAGAACCCACTGACCACCTGAGACTGCTCTGGGAGGCCAGTTCGAGAGCTGGAAGCCAATTGTGTCCTCTCCCCTCAGGGACTAAAGAAGGCGAGGACTATTTGTCTAAAATAAAACTGGGGCAGCATGACCAGCCAAAGAAGGAACGGGCTCTGGGTGGGTGGACATCAGCAGTGGCCACCCCCGCATGATCATGAGGGCAGGGGCAGGGAAGAGCCCGTCCGTGCCAAACACACCACGGAGGAAGAAAGGAATGAACGGTGAGATAAGGAAGGAATGTAACTGTGAGTTTGTCCTGCTCGCCAGGGAAGAGGAACATGAGGGCCTTACAGGAATTTTCTTTCTCCCTTTCTTTTTTAAATTAGTTTGGGGAAAGAATCATAAATATGTACAACATAAAAACACCTTCCACACATTCAGTGACTACAAATGAACTTGAGCCTGCAAAAGCGCCTCTGAAAGCACAACCTATTATGCAAACCAAAGGGAATGTGGGAATTACCACCCCAAATGCTAGAGGTATTAACCACATATTTCCCTTGGGGTCCCGTTTCCATAGAGAGATCATGCTTTATTTACCTGTGTTGAAAGATTAAAATTTCCATATGGCGCCTAAATTCCTCCACGAAGAGAAGGAATGTGATCTGGCAGTAACGATGTCCCACAGACCTGTGATCCCGAGATCTCTGAGGCTCTTCAGTCTGACGCAGGTCCGGGTGATTCATTTTACTGTGTCTTCCGTCTCCTGGTAAACAGAGCGCGGTGACGGCCAGCAGAGCCCCAGGCTTGCAGAAGCTGACGGAGATGCAGGAGAAGGTTACAGCCGCTCCCCAGGTAGAGTGACGGGCAGGCTCACCTGTCTCCTGAGCATGGGGGCTCGACTCAGAAACACACAGAACCCCCGTCATTGCAGTAATAATGATGACGTCATATCCTCTTTCTGGCCCCCTTGACAGTTCACAAAGTTTTTTCTTGACCATCACGCACCACCCGCCCTCCTCCCCACTCACACTGACCCCATGTCTGCTCCTTCCGTTCCCTGGCCTGTGTCCCCTCTGGCCTTTGGCATTGCTGTTCCCTCCACAAGCTTGATGCTGTTCCCTCATCAAGCACGCTTTTCCCTCAGATCTCCCACGGCAGCACCTTTTGCTCCTTCAGGATTCAGCTCCTCCGAGGGACACCCCCAGGACCACCCCAAATGGAAGTGAAGCCTCATCTCATGACCCCTGTCCCCAATCTGTTTCCTTTCTACCACCTGAAAGGGTCATTGGTCTGTTTCCTGGACACCGTCATGTCGCGGGCCAGGACCTGCAGGAACAGGTGGATGGCATTCACTGCCAGGTCTGGGTAGGCAGCATGGCAGATGCAGCCACAGGTACCCCATCAATACTTGGGCACTAAATGATTGGACAGGTACGTCGTGGACAATTACGGTGCTGGTTTCCACACTGGGACATGCTGTTTAGCATTAGATTGGTTCCATTTTTCTTGTACGTAAGGTGGGCCTGACCAAGAACAGATGATGCCTGGACATTCCAAAGAAACGCCACGTGCTCCAGATGGACCCAGGAATTTGAAATGCATTTTTTAAAACAAATTGTTAATGTGAACAGAGACCTTATCAAAAATAATAAATACACGTGTTTGCCTGGCCCTGCGCACTCCAGATACGGCCTGTAGTCAACCCTACGAGGATCCCAGGGCTGCAGTGACTTGCCTCACAGGGGCTGGACCTTTACACCCCCTCTTTACACCTCCTATGTACCAGTCTTTGGAAATGGGTGGTTCCCAGGAAGGATGACTCTGGGCCAAGCTGCTCCTGTTGGCTGGGGGCATTTCCTGGGGCTTGGCTCCCAGCAGCCCACCCTCCTGGCAGTGAGGATGAGTGACTGGTCTGGAAGGGAACTTTGGGGAGCATCTCAGAGCCAAGTCCAAGCCATGGGTCTCTCCCCACTGGGCCTTTGCAAAACATTCCCAGCAGGCCTCCCTTCTTAACTCTTAACCCAACAGCCTAGTTAACAACTGGCAGCGAAAGGAAGCCTGGGGAAATCTTGATCGGCTCCTGTCCCTCCTCCGCTCAGAACACTCCATGGCTCCCACCTACTCAGAGAAAAACCCAGGTCTAAGAGTCACTAGGCCTTGTGCTCCTACAGCCTCTCAGGCTCATGGTGTCCTTCCATCCCTCGCTCCATTTCTCCCGGACTGCACCAGGCACACTGCGGTTGCTTTGTCTGAAAGGCTAGGTCACCACGGCTCACTGCCCAGCTCCTTCAGGTTATTCCTGCAATGGCAGCTTCTCGGCGAGCCTTCCCTGACCACCCTGCCTAAAACCTCCAGCCACTGAGGCCGTGGTGGTGGGCCATGTCGTGGCCTTCCCAGGACATCCCCTGTGTCCCCATCCCTGTACCCTCAGATATGACACTCCAAGAGCAAGAAATGAGAGGGACACAGGAGATGACATCAGAGAGCGAGATGTGCTGGGAAGAAACCTAAGCAGGCTGGAGGGCTAGAGAGATGGGCGGGCAGGCGGCAAGGGGACTGAGGAGGGGACACTTGCCCTGCATCCTGGAGGAGGGGCAGGTCCTGGGAGGGCTACAGAGGACCCATGGGAGAACATCCTCCTACCCCTGCCACTATGCAGAATTAAAGCTGGGGACTCAGTTAAGAGGCCCCCATAGTGAGTGGGTAAGGGCACAGGCTCAAGCCCGGCTGCTTGTGCTATCAGGGCGATTCCAGCCCTGACACACACCAGCTGGGTGACTTTGGGCAAGTTCATCAATCTCTCTGTGCTTGTTACCTCACTCCAGAATAAGGATAATAATAGTGCCATCTCTCAGGGCTCTTGGGAGGATGAAATGAGTTAATATGCTTAGCATGGTGCCTGGCACACAGTGTGTATTGTCTGCTGCTAGTGTCTGGATGGAAAAGGGCAAGATATTGCAAAGGATTCCAAAAAGGCAAAGACCGAGCAGCAGATACCCATGCAGCTCTCACGTGGGGCTTCCCTGTGCAGCAGCCAGGGGTTCCCACGGACATGGGGAGGCTGTGGGCCCAGGTGAGGCCCTGCAGACAGCAGAGCTGAGCAGGGTTGTGTGGGCCTGGGTGGCGCAGGCTGAGGCCACATGCATGGGGTGGGAGGCCACCTGGGCTTCACTGGTCTCAGTGAGAGTCATCAGGACCCCGGGTGGAGACTCAGAGCCCAGGGACACAGCAAGGGAGAGATGAAAACCCGAGGTCCCCAGCCTCTCCCTCTCTGCCAGGACCAGGGCAGTGCCCGGGGCAGGACCTGTGGGCTGCAGGGGTCACCAGCCCTGAGAGCAGACCTGGGCGTCACTGCAGCAGACACTGCCAACCAGGAGCAGGGGACAGGCTCACGGGGCAGGCCTGGGAGGGCAGCAAGGGGGAGAGAGGGGTGTCCCCGGGCTGTGAGCCTCTGTCTTGGCAGACTGAAGGGACAAACCCAGGGACAGAAGCCACCCAGTCCGCGGGGTGGAGCGGGGACCCCTCCTCGGCCTCTGCGCCCTCACTCAGCAGAGTGCCGAGACCACAGGCCAATTTCATGAGTGGCGGGAGGCCATAGCTGAGCAGGGCCCCTCCTGAGCAGAGGACAGCAGCCAGTTGTCTCCCTCACGTGCTCACAAAAGGGGATTACGTTGGTCCCCAGGGAGCGTCAAGGCCAAAATCTGGCGCCTGCCACCTGGCATTCTTTACAAGTGACCCTTTAAGGACAGGCAGCCATTGTGAGGCAGAGGGCACTGTGGGCCTCCAGCCCAGCTTCCAGAGGGGTCAGCTCTGCCTGCCCACTTGGGGGCAGGAGGACAATGTCCTCAAAGTGCCACTGACCTTCCCAAGTGAAGCTGGCGGCTGGCATTGCTTCAGGGGTTAGGAGAGACGTAAATCCCTGAGGGCCGGAGTCAGAGGCCTTGCCTTCCTCTGCCAGCCTCGGCCCTTCCTGGGCCCCCCATACCCTCTCACCCCTTCGTCTTGTCTGCAGGTCAGTTCCCGGCCCTCAGGGATTCTGATCCCTGCGGCATCACCAGGGAGAACTCTTGACACTGGTTTGTGCCCATTTCCCGGTCTTGCAAATCCACCCCAACACGAGGACACACTTACACCCCTCTGCCTCCCCTCTGCCCACCCCTCTGCCCACCCCTTGGTACATCCATCTACCCTCCCCACCCCTCTGCCCACCCCTCCGCCCACCCCTCCATCCATACATACGTCATAGACACAGAATCCGAGAACAGTTCACCGTCAAGCCCTCTGCTCTGTCCTGGTTTTGGTTTCCCCAAATCAGACCCTGAGGCAGGGGTTCAAGGTCAAGCATTGCACCTGGCGGTCACCACAGATGATGCCAGCAGGTGTAGTGCCTGCTTCCCAGGGACAGCCTGGCCCCAGGGTGGCAGGTGGCCTGAGGGTCTGGGGAGGGTCACCAACAGAGCCAATGCACTCCCTGTAGGGCCTCTGCAGCACAACCCGACCCATGTCCCCACCCCAGGCCAGGGCTTGTCCTGCCCCCAACTCTGTTAGATGCTACTGGGGCTGTGGGGGAGGGGGCTTCATTCTCAGCCTCTAGCCTCAGGCTTTGCAGCCCTGACACTTTTAGCAGGGTAAGCCCTGGGGGAGACGCAGGCGCAGGGAGAAGTCGGACAGCAGGTCAGGGCAAGGGAAGGGCCAGGACATGGGGACCTCACAGACTGGGCCCGCAGCTCAGAGTCCCCACCTGGGGCAGCTTCCTGCTCTCACATCCACGCTGCAGACCTGTCCCCACGTGGACCTTCTCTGCAGGAACTGGACCTTCACCAAGGGCTGGGACACTTCCCTGGGGGAGCCGGGGCCCCTCAGCCCAGGTGGGCCTGACCCTGTGCACTCTGCCCCCACCAGGACCACAGACGGGATGGAGACGGGGCCCCTGCCCTCAGGGAGGGGACATCCCAGTGGGGCATGCAGACGAGACACAGAGGACCCAAACTTCACAAAGGTGACTTCAGATGGGGACACCTATAGAGACCTGGGACAAGGAGGGAGTGACCACGAGGGGCCAGAGCTAGAGAGCCAGAGAGGAAAACAGGGAGAGGCCAGGGACTGCCCCGTGGACCCGCGACAGCTCTCGGGAACAAGACTGCCGCTCGTTCCTGCCCTCCCCGCCTTTCTCTTCCAGGCTGGACACTCTGCACCCCAACCAGCAGAGCCAGACCCGCTGGGCCCTGGGCGACTCCACTTCAAGGGACACTCAGGTGGTGAGAGGCATGCCCAAGCATTTTAATGCAGCCCAGGGTTAGAAAGCTGTTTCCCACTGTGGCCCAGCACGCGAGCACGCCCTTCCACACGCACTCACACAGACATGCACACACACATTCATCCACATGCACACACGCACACACACGTCTATTTATACAGGAATAAAAACGTCTCTCCAAACAGCGCTCGCCCTGGCCGCGTGGGACGCTCTGCTGTTTCCTCGAGTCTATTCTGGTCTGTGGAGATTACAAGTGCTGGCCCGGCCCCCCAAGTTGATTTTAGGACCCACTAACGCATCCCAGCTGCCATTCCACCCTCTCTGTGCTAAGTTGCATCTTGTGGTGTTGGGACGAGCACCCCCAGGTGCCATTTACCCCACAGGAAGGAGCCACCTTTTCAGCAAGTGGGCAGGAGGAGGCTGCCTGTGAGACTCTCAGGTCCTGAGAGCCAGTTTGCTGACAGTAGCCAGCACTGGCCCAGAGCACAGACCAGTCTCAGGACCCTGGCCTGAGGCCACAGCCTGGGGCCTCCTGAGTCCTCCAGGGGACAGACCCCTGGGAATAGCTGTGGGAGGAAGGGCCTCCCACAGTGGGAAGAACAGGCTGTGACTGGGCACAGCTGCCCCTTCCCAAGGACCTCAGACCCCTCCTCCCACTGGACCAGGGTCTCAGGAGCTCACAGCCAATCCCTGGCCCAGAGGACCAGGAAGATGCCACCACTGACCCACTGTGTGGTTTCCTTATCCCCATGGATTTCACTTCAAGTTACCCAGCCAAGACATCCAACTGTCCCCTCGCTTTAGGGTCCTGTGGTCAAGCTAATGGCACTGGTATGGCTATCATAGTAGTGATAAAAATCAATAGCACCTAACATCCCTGAGGCACCTACTATGTGCCTGCCATGGAGCTAAGTCCTCCATTTGATCCTGATAAGTCTGTTGTCTCAACTCCACAGACAACAGCTCTGTGATCCCAAGTAAGTGACTTAACCTGTCTGTGCCTCTATTTTCTCAGCAATTAATGAGGATAATACAGTTCCTGATCCCAGGAATCAGAGCTGTGTAGAAGAGCCTGGCGTAGCAGACAGTCGAGAGAGGTTGTTGATATTAGACCCACTATACAGAGGAGGACACTGGGACTCAGAGTAGCCAGGCTGGTAGGAAGTGCAATTCACACCGTGAGAAATACCAGGTCTGATGGTCCGTTTTTCGGAATGCAGTATCAGCCTTAAATGTAAAATTACTTGGGTTATAAGAAGAGCAGCTGGAGGGGAGAGAAGAATGGAAAGTTAAAAGCAGTGAACACCAGAATGTGACCAATTCCCAGCCCCTCAACAAACAGGAGGTGAGGGGAAGGGGATAAACTGCAAGATGCACTTGACACAAGAAGGCCTTCCCGCCACAGAGAACAAAGGGCAGGGGCCACCGCAGGGGCGTCTCCTTAACTAACCCAGTAGGAGACAGCAGGTACCCGCTGGAGCACTCAGCCAACGAGGACTCCAGGAGGCACCTTGCCCACTGGGGAGTAAAGTGCTGATGGTAACTGCCCTGGGTGTGCCTGCTCCCCAGGCACCTGATCTTGCAAGACCCTTGTTAGCAAAAAGCCTGGCTTTGGCTGCATCTCAAGTCTCAGTCCATTCTTCGGGTTTGGACAGGGAAGTGTATTTCCCATGGCACCCAGGTCTGTCTGTGGCCAAGCCCTCTGGCTGCCTTCAGTAGAGACAGAGCAGAAGGCCACATCCCACAGAGAGGGCTGAGCACCAAAGGACTCCAGTCACCTGGCCCAGAGCCCCTCCTCCTGCAGGACCACACGCTCCTCTATGCTGGTCTTCCAGTGGGACCTACGTGCTCCTTGCAGGGCGAAGACTCCCTGGGAACTCCATCCTCCCGCAGGCCATTTCTCTGCAGAGACTATGCTCCTGCTGTTGGAACCTACCCTCCGGCCCTCCTTCCGGACGTCCCCACCTCTTGCTCATCTCTTGGCAGACAATGCCCCGCTCATCTCTGTCATTTCCATGCTGCTGTGGTGACAGTCTTCCTGGTTGCACTTGTGGTTTCTGATAGACACATTCACAGCCCAATTTCACCTGACTTCGCTTACAAGGCAGATTTTCTCACCAGTCTCACTGCGGGGATCTTAGTGGACCCAGATGACAGGACTGTGTAGCCACATCAGGAAGGCAGGCGGAGGGGTCCTACCAGCAAGCCCAGCATCCTTGGTCCCAGGACTCCGCACTGGGACAGATGCTGGGGAGCCAAACCCCCAACGTGCTAGAACCTGAAATCCACAGGAATTGGGGCCCAGCATAGCTAGATGTTCTGATTTCCCAAGGAACTGGAAAAACACAGAATTAGCATATAAATATTGGCAACTAATTCCAATTAAATTATTTTAGAAGTCTGCAGGTCAGGCTTGGTCCCAGACCTTTTTCCAATTCATTCCATCCGATCCCTTAGGCCTCAGTTGGATTGCTGCCCTTGGTAAGCAGCCCCCACCAGTCACAATGACATGCACCCTTCATTAGCTCCAGGACGCTCACCACTGCCTGCGAGTGTCTTGTTCATTTGCAGTTCATATCGCATGGTGCCACAGCCTCCATGAGCACTCAGCGCCTCCACGGCAGGGTTGTGTCTGCTGTGCACCCTGATGAATCCCAGGCACGGCAGCTGGCATGGAGCAGACCCTCAAGTTTCTGGAAACTTCCCTGCAGAGAATGGAGCCAGCCGCAATCTGTTTATGTTCTCCAAACATCCCCCCCACATGCACTGCTCGAAGATAAGGGCCTCCTAGCTGCTCCCCTCCTGATCACAGTGCTGGAACCCACAGCGGACTCGTCACCATCATCTCCTCAGACACCTCCCAGGACAAGAGCCTCGTGTACCTGCTCGGCCAGCTGCCCGCCATTGTCTTTCATCCTCACTGTCAC
This sequence comes from Geosciurus inauris, assembly GCA_004024805.1. Taxonomy (NCBI): domain Eukaryota; kingdom Metazoa; phylum Chordata; class Mammalia; order Rodentia; family Sciuridae; genus Geosciurus; species Geosciurus inauris. The sequence goes on along the minus strand of PVHX01004272.1, from coordinate 63,281 downwards.
CACACAGGTCCAGGCATCTGTCCTACAGCTTTTGCTGTCCCCGGTCCTGATCGGGATTTCGGTCTCGCCCGGAATTCAAAATTTCACAGAATCCAAGAAGAATTTAGTGCCAGCTTGTTTCTTAAAGTTTAGCTTTAACGTAAGATCACGGTATTATCTGTGATCTGAAATTAGGTGTTTGTTTTATGCCACACCAAAGGTCTTCTGAATGATTTTCTTAAACTGCCACGACCCAGGACTGGATGCGGTGTGAGAGAGCCGGCCCTTCCTGGAGAGCCAGAGCTTTGCCAATGCGCTCCAGCCTCAGGCCAACCCGCAAAGAACTTGTAAACAGCCTGACTTTGTGTGTAACTTGGGCTTCCAAATATACTCGCTGGAATAAAAAAGAGATGGAGATATCAGAAGTGCCCCCTTGTGAGGTCTTAGAGACCACACTAGAGCTCGTTCTTGCAGGTCCCACCCTGTGAAGGCTGTTCCAGCATTCATGTGACCTCGTGGCAGGTACAAGGGATGGGAGAGGGAGGCACAGCTGGCTGGCAGGGCCGTCCTGCAGGGCCACACTTTGTGGAAGGAGCTGTTGCCTGCAAAGGAACCTCACGTTTCTCCTGGCTCCAGTGTGTGTGAATGCGAGCAGGGCGGGTCCCTCATTTTCTGTAGTATTCTTCATACGAGCTACACACACTCGTGCCAAGAACTTTCAAACATAGATGGAAAATTAAAAGACGAACTTTTAAATCACTATTGATTCCCATGACCAAAGATGAGCAGCATCCGTGTTCTGATGTGTGGCATTCCTGCTTTGGTCTCATCTCACAGACCCTATAGACACATGCACACACATTTACACATTCTCTGCTTTACTAAAATTGAGTCATGTTCTGTGTCCACTAAACAACACTTGACATCCACATGTCCACATCAATCACCACGGACCACTGTGTCCAGCATGGGCCTTGGTGGGTGTCCCATAAGGCACCGAATGAACTTCTTGCATTTTATCAAGTTGAGCTCTCTTGAGCCATCCGCGAGTGACAACATCAGCAGAGCAGAAGCTTTCCTCTCACAGAAACAGGACTGGAGGTTGTCGGCCTAGTGACCTGCAAGGGACCCTGGCCTCCTTTCCGCAGACACTCTGCCACCCTGGGGCGTGAACGGTCCCCAGGGTCCCACAGGACCGTGCATGACCACGGTGTGCGGGGAGGCAGGACAGGCCCCGCTGCCCAGCTGCTGGACCCAGGCAGAGGGCCACCCACAGGCACCTAGTCTCGCCCCTCCATTGCTCTTCCACACACCCACAGTCACCTGTACATATTTTTCTATTTCCTTGGGATAGATTCCTATAAATAGAATTTGGGACCAAAAGTTATGCATTTTTATTTGGCAGTGATTAAAAATCGCCAAATTGCCTTCTGGAAAAGCAATACACCCACAAACTCACCCCAAGGGTGGGGCTTTATTTAATGAACACTTTACCCCCCGCACACACACCACAGCTGTGACTTAATTTACAGAAAGAGGTCAGGAGAGATGGGGTTGGGGCGGTGGGCAGGGGCCAATCACATCGGCCTGTAGAGCAAGATGAAGGGAGAAGCAGACGTCTTGGGGCTCAAAGGACCACACCTGCTCCCAGGTGAGAGAGTTCTCGGGATGCCCTCCCCTTCTGCCGGAGTCGCAGCACTGTGCCCACATCCCTTTGGGACTTTTAAGACTCACATCAGAGTCACAGTACTGGTCTCCTCTATAGTCCTCCAAGATGATTTAGATCTACCTTTCATTTTTCATTTTACACTGAGGCCCAGAGAGCAAGTGACCTGCCCCTGTCCTCAAGACAAGGCAAGTTCCCTTGAATCTTCTCCTAGGTCAAAATTTGTTTCTACAGCTGCAGAGAATCAGACCCTAGCCCTTCGCTCACCTGTCCCCATAGTCACACAGCACTCATCAAAGCCTTTTTGTAAAGCCAGGTGTTCGGATGAGCCCCGGGATACTGGCACAGGGATGCGTCCTTCCCAACCAGTAGGAGAGCTCTGGACCTCAGGTGTGAGGAGAGGGCAACCAGGGTGGCACCCACAGGGCACTTGCTCCCCACCACTGTCCTTTACTTTCTCCCTTGTGCTGATCCGAAATCACCACCACAGTGAACATTTACTGTCTCTCCCACAAGATCGGAAGTCCCATGAGGAGCCATCTGCCTCGCTCACAGGCAGGTCCCCAGCCCTGGACCTGGACCTGCTGAGCCGATGCAGTGGGCTCCGTGGCCACAGCAGAGGTGCCTCCTGCTCGCCACGCCCATCCCCTCCTCCTGGGCACACAGGAAGGGGACGTTTCCCAGCCTCTTACAGGGAACATGGAGCCACACACTGGTTACCCGCTGACTCAGAGCGGAGGCCCAATCCTTCCCGCAGCACTCTACCCCCGCCTGCTCGGCCCTGACTCTCCCTGTCCCTGCCCCTGGCTCTCTCATCTGACCACAGAAACATTTATCAGGTGGACCCTGGTGTGTTAGAACTAGTCACCGGGATGAATATCCAGAATTTACAAATTCTCTGGTATGGTTTGGGTAAGTGGCCCCTAAAGACCCGAGTTCTAAAGGCTTGGTCACCGGCCTTTGGCCCTGTTCAGCAGTGGTGCAACCTTTAAGAGGTGGAGCCTTCTGGGAGGAAGTTGGTGGCCATGGGGAACACCAGGACCCCAGCTTCTTCCTGTCTTTCCCTTTGCTTTCTGTCTGCATGAAGCGAGAAGTTACCTCCATCACCTGCTCCCCAAACACTCCTTCCCGGCCCCACACTGGGGAGTGGAGATGCATCTCCTGTGCCCCTGGTACCGTGGAAAACTAAGCAACTGGGGACCTGAGTGACCTGGAACTACCAGGCCAATAGAGTGGGTCTCAGGGACACAATGGAGACCAAGGTCAGGCGTCAGAACAATACCCTCAGCACTGCGGACCCCAGAATGTCGGCACAGGAGGGTCCCTTAACTCCAAGCTCAGAATGCTCCACTGGTCCGGGCTCTACACGTGTTCAGTTCACCCAGGAAGAAAAGCTCAGGGGTAATAAAGATGAATCAGAAAGCCATTTCTGGGGCGGGGAACACTGAGCCGGGGGCCAGGAGGGGCCCCAGGGAGCATCAGAGGTTCTATTTGTCCAGATTTAATTCCTTAAGCCAGGTGGAGGTCCTGTGTGCCTGTCACAGCAATATTCTTTATGCACGACCCATATTGGGCAAAGACCCTTTTTCTATTGGATATTTAGTGAGATGATTGTAAATAAGATACGTTAGACGGCAAGAACGCAGGCGAACCTCAGGACGGCCACGGGTGCTCTTCCTGCTCAAGGAACTGACTTCTTGAAACAAAGTCACCCCCACACACACAGAGTCATGCCCAGCTGGGGCTTTGCAGGTCCTCTGTACCTCCGCACCTCCAGGCTGCCATCAGGGCCTCAGCCTCCTAGGCTCCCGGGAAACCACATACAGACCACGTGGGCAGAACGTGAGGTTCCGCTCCTCCTTCCCAAGCAGGCCTCAGATGATTTCCTCCCTCCACTTCTTCTTCATGAGCTTTCCAAAGCTTTGACTTGGGTCAATGTTTCCATTTTAACATCTGATCATAGAGGTCGTCATATAATTTTATCTGTCCCTCATGATAATCATGGCTTAATTCCTATTATTACTATTTGTTGCTACTATTATTGCCATCATTATTAGCTATTTTAAGCTGTCCAATTACCAGGGATGGTAATAAGTCTCTGTGTTTTAGGATATGGAGACCAAATCCAAAGTATTTAAGAGAAGGCCTGTACTGGCCACAGTAACTGTGAAGCTCCCAGGTCCAGCTTGCTTGGAGCACAGCTGGCTCTGGGACCCCAAGTGCCAGTCCTAGGACCCCTTTCTCTCCTCTCTTTCCTCTGTGTTGGCTACCTTCTCAGAAGGCTCATCACACGACCTGGGAAAGAGCACTGGCAGCTCCCAGTTCATGACCTCCCACTCAGGGGCTGGAGCAGAAAGATGCCCCCTGCCCCAGGTTCCCCAGAGCCCAGGCACCTCTCCCACTGGCCTTGAGTCATGTGCCCATCGTGGCCCAACCCCAGTGGCCAGGGATGACTTGGGCCATTTGGTCCTAACTTGGAGGCCTGGGGGTTCCCAGGATGCACTCTCAGGGGACATAGATGGGAAGAAGTGACAGGTTATTTCTGCACCAGGGAACAACAAAGAGAAAATACTGTCTTTGACATTCAGAAACCAAAAGGTTGAAAATCCAAACCCATGAGTGATGGTCAATTTTGGTGTGTCCACATGGCTAAGCCACGGTGTGCCACTGTGTGGTTACATCCTTCTTAAGGAAAGGAGGGAACATCCCAGCATGACCCCCTCCTAGAATCCCAGCACCAGGAGCAAGATTGCAAGTTCAAGGCCAGATGCCAACACAGCAAGATTTTTAAAGGGGCCAAAGATGTGGCTCAGGGGTAGAGGACCCCTGGGTTCAATCTCCATATTGAAAACAGTAATAATAATAATTAATAATTAATAATAATGTTTTTAAAAGGAAGACAATAAAATACCATGTCCCCGAATGCCTCTTTTCTGTTCCCCAAAACCTAGCCAAGTTACCTAGATATCCAGAATGCCCAGGTCCATATTATTCTGAAGGATGCAGCTCCGTCTTGCGTACACAGGGAACAGGGCAAGCTGGCATCATCTGTAGAGAGCCAGCTTCTTGCATGTCCACCAGGACAGCTGCTCCTTGGGATGCTGGTCATGCAAGCCAGCTAAGCTGCTGCTGGTGCCACTGCTTTGCCACCTGACACAAACACCCCTCCCTCTGGGGCTACAGGGGCAGAACTGAGGGCCCTGTGGAAAAGGTATGTGTCACTTGTCCAGCTGGCCACCACTGGACAGAACGCGTGAGGGATGGAGGCGCTGCGTGGTGAAGCACCTTGAGGGACGGAGGTGCCATCTGTCAGCCGATCGCCACTAAACTCTTATTGGAACAGTCACTGATCTCTTGTAATTATATGTCCTAGGTGCCATCTCCAAGTCCTTTCTTCGGTCTTTCAGCAACCTACCCCACTGTCTGACCCAACTGGGCTGTGGATATGACTGACAGTGGTCAAATATTATTTTGGATATTTCTGTGGGGATGTTTGTGGATGGTAGTAAGATGAAATTGGTGGGCTTTGAGGAAAGCAGATTGCCCTCCATAATAAGGGTGGGCTTCATCGAATTAGTTGAAGGCCTAAATAGAAGAAAATCCTGTCCCACCGCCCCAAGCAGGAAGAATTCTGCAGCCAATGGTCCTCAGTATGGGCTCCTTCCTGGGTCTCTGGCCTGCCAGCCCACTTGGACTAGCCAGTCCCCATAAACACATGAGCCAATTTCTTAAATCCGTTTCCCTCCATATACACACAGCCTGCTGGCTGGGCCTCTGGAGGCCCCAACTCACCACGCATCCCACGTCCGTCCTTCCCGAGAGCGGCTCCTACTGTGATGTTTTCTGAACAAAAGTCTCTCCAGAGCCCCTCACGTCTGGGTGGAAACCACCTCAGCAACAGAACCCCTGTCCCTCTGCAGGCATTTCCCACATGAGAAGGCCATTGACGGCTGAAGCCGCTCCTCCACCTGGCCCAAGGCAGGTTTCTTGTTTCTTTAATGTTGATTTGGTGCTCATTCTAGACACCCGGACACAGAGACGCAAACTCAAGACCAAGTTGGTGAAAAGTGAAAGGTATTTGGACATTAGAGTTTGTTTTCGAGGTGTGTGTGTGTGTCGATCTGTCTGTGTGTGTGTCGGTCTGTGTGTGTGTGTTGGTCTGTGTGTGTGTGTGTGTGTCGGTCTGTCTGTGTGTGTGTGTGTGTCGGTCTGTCTGTCTGTCTTTTGAAGGAAGAAGGGAGGAGGGGGAGGTTGAGGAGGGTAGCACTGGGGACAGCTTACTGGCATGGCCTTGGTCTGGCTCTGCCTCCTTCAAAGGTCAGGTCCTTCAGTTTTCCTCTGGGCACTGATGTCCCCTGGCCCCGCTGATCACCTGAGACAGCTCTTGCCACTGGTTCCTGCTGCCCAAGCCCAGGGCCGCCCGGTACCTGCCCAGCCAGCCCTGGAGCTTCTGCTGCCAGACCTCTGGCCGTCTGCTGTGCCCAGCTTCAGGGTTTAGCATGGATTCTGTCACCTGCAGCCTCAGAACCCAGCAACACCCCACCACCTATTACCCAGGACAGGCTCACAGAGTCCTCCGCTCCAGGAGGATCCTTCCAGGACATCGCAGGATGACAGAGCTTCTCCAAGGAACTCAGGACTTCCAGGCTGCAGGAGAGGAGCCCTCAGGGGTGGGGACATGGAGACCTGCAGGGACACATAGCAGATGGAGTGGGGACATTGCTCAGGTCCTGCACCTTGGCTTCAGGGTTGTGGCTGAGTTAGTCCTAGAGTCTCCTGCCAGCAGCCACCAGCTGTCCTGCTCAGGGCTGTGAGGTCTCTGGGGCTGTCACTCGCCTGTGAGCAATGCTCCATCTGAGCACCTGATCCCACACTATCAGATGCACTTCCCCAGGAGGACCCATCCCAGGGGACACTGGGTTTCCCCTCCCTGGGGTGTCACCTCACACATCTTCCTTGAAATGAAACGAGGCACCAGGTCCCCTCCCTCCCGAGCTGTGCACTTGGGTGGAGCCCCTGGAGCAGACACGGGTGGGGCTGGGTGGCTGCCATCAGAAGTGTAAATTGCAGACCATGTGGGACCTGGGCTACGCTGGGACCTTGTGCTGACCAAGTCCCCATGAATTAAATCTGGAAACAGCCTCCTAATCTTCCTATGAATGGTCTTCCCGTGAAATGGTCTCCGCAGACCTCCAGGGCGCAGCGGCTGCAGGGCTCAGCACTGACATGGTCTGATGAGGTGTCAGAAGCTGGGGACACAGGACACGGTGTTGGGGAGACCCTGTCCCAACATGCAGCAGATGCAGCCTGTGTCTGCAGCACCCAGGAAAGGGGAGGTTGGTAGGGTGCTGGGGACACACACACTATCCATAGGCCACCTTAGGCTGCACCCCCGGAGCATCCAGGAACCCAAGGAGGATTCCTCAGCTCCAGAGCAGGTATGCCTTTTGGGTTCTGGCACAAGCCAGCTCTGTCCACACTGAGCCCCTGAGCACAGCTCCTCTGGAAATGTAGTGCTGGGGCTGCTTTGTCCCCGAGTCACCTTAGTGGCACAGGGCATGTACCTGTCTGCTCCTGAGAAGTTACAACCAAGGCAAGCTGGTCCCAGCCACGAATTCTCTGCCAATTAAAAGAACAAAAATGCTTGTCAAATCGGATTAGCAAAATTAGACCACCTTTTCCATACATACACCTCAGGGCCTGAGAGGACACAGGTTAAACATACCCAGGTTCTGAAAGCCATGCCATGCACTCTTTGTCAAGGGTCTAGAAGGTTCCCACTCCCTGACCCTGCTGTTCTGGCTGTTGGAATTCATACTAAGAAAACAATAGTTCTGCATTGATATTATATGAATAGATACTGCATAAATTATAACATGCATGTTTGGCTTTATTTATAACAGCAAAAATTAGAAATACTAACAAATGTTCAAAAATAAAGGAATGACTGAAGAGATCATGGATTAGTCAAACAAAAGAATCTTGAAGGGCTATTTAAACATAAAATAATTGTGGAACCACAGAGAAATTAGCCATGATGTAACACAAACTGAAATTAAAAAAAAAAAAACAACAAGATATAAAACTGCACATCATGACCTCATTGAATACACACACACACACACCTGCACACCTATGTGCAAAAGCAAATAATCTGGGGAGAAGAAATGCAAAAATACCAACAGCAGGTATCACCCATGGGTGGTAGAACTGCACCTGGGATTAATTTTATTCTATGTTTCTCAGTATCCTTTTTCCAATTTGCTAAAAAAAAAAATTACAGGTCTTTTACAATCCTAAGTAGAATTTTTTGAAAAACCACAAGTGGTCAAATATTTAATAACCAAATAAAATTTCAATACTCAGTGTTCTGAAAGAGAGAAGACTCTTCACTAAAATAAGCAGTTATTTTCACTAAGTGATATTTTTAATTATAATGTAAATTCTGACACCAAAGCAGAGAGTGTAAGGGGAAAAATAACCAGGGCACCCCAGTAAGGCTTCTCATGAAATACAACAGGCAAAAACTGGAGGAAGTATATGAATGTTTCATTTTCAAATTGATGTGTCTTCTGTGTCTGTGCAAAAACCTTTTCTGCTTTCCGTCAGCCTTACAATTTACTATGTCCAAATGTGAGATAGAAATCCACTATTTGGAATGACCTTTAAAAACTTAGTAATGAGTTTTCTTCTTATATGATCTTATCGCACAGCTATAGAAATGGTTCCATTTCTCTGCACAAGCGAAAGACTTAGGAACATCCCAACTATGAATTTCCTTTAATGAGATTCCTGGGAGACACACCATCCCCCTCCCTCTGGCCTCCAGTGCCGGATGGGCCTCTGTGGGATCCTCAGTGTCCAGCCTCAGGCCTGACTCTGGCCTTGCCTTGCTGGGCCTCTGCCTGGGCACCCCTTCCCAGCTCCCCACTCCTCCCAACCCACTCAGAGTTCTCACCCTGGTCTCCTGACTCCAGGAAGTCACCCACCACCCCAGCGCTCAGAATTTCCCCAATTCTGCCACATTCCAGGCAGTGTAAATATTCTAGAATAATTTCTACTTATTCGTCCTTCATCTGTCTTACCCTTTAGGGTGTTAAGTCGCATAAGAACAAGGAGCAAATCTGCTGGAGTCATGGCTAACTTCCCAGCATGTCATTCGGCCACAGTCGCTGATGCCCAACACTCTTGCCACCCTCGGTGGGATTGACCTCCCACACCTGCATCCCTGATCTGGCCCAGTCTAGGCTGGGTGGGCCCAGCTGGGCTCCAGGCGGAGGGTGGGACCTTGTTGTCTCCACCAGCCTCTCCGCTTCCTGGGAGCTGCAGTGCCCTGGGGCACACTCACCTCATGGGAAAAAGCCAGAGCCTTAGAGGATTTCAACAGCAAACTGCTTGGATGCTGAGGCTTCTGCTTGGGGCATGTCTGCTGAGGTCTCCTTGATAAAAGCAAGTCACAGGGCTGAAAGCAAGGCCTGCAGGACGGAAAAGTACACACACCACAAGGCCCCAGCAGGTGTGCCACACCCTTACAGGGGATGAAACGTGAGGCCACCAATTCATCCACCACATCAAGAAATGCCAGCTCTGATGGCCCCGTGCTGGAATCATCCCCACCCTGGGCTTCTCTGGGCCTACATCTGTCCTTTCCAGTGGTGCCTGCAGGTTGAGGCCTGCAGGCCTCAGAAAAGCCTCAAACTGCTTTTTAGATGAAAACACAGCCTTGCCCAGGTAGCCTGTGGAACATGGCGGATGGAGGCAGAGCTGCAGGAGCTCAGGGGAGCTTGTCCCCATCCCTAGACCCCACCTTTCCCCCCTTGTTCTCTACGTCACTTGGAACCTTCTAATGTACGGTTTGCTTTTTGTCCTTCGTAGAGTAGAAGCTGAATGCGGGCAGGTGCTTGAGCATATCTTACTTATCACTGTATCCTCATTGCCAGAACCAGCAGCCGGCCTGGGAATGGTAAGCTCAAAATAGAGACTTTTTTTTTAAGGAATAAATGGAGTACCTGCAAGAGAGCCAGTATTTGCACGTGGGTCATCAATAAAATCAAATAGCAGAAGACTGTTGGCCGGTGCCTGCCTCTAAACCACCACACCCCCTGAGGGGCAGATGAGCAGACGCACCCCTCCCCACTGACGGACCCTGAGGCTGGAGCTGAGAGGAGGGATCAACTGGGAATTGTATCTGGACCAACCCGGGCTTCATGACACCTAAATATGGATGATGTCATCCTGTCCTTATAAATAGCAGGGACCAAGGTCCCAGAGAAACTTCCCCCAATATTATCAAGATGCAGGGACCAGAAACCTCACCCCAGGGTGGGATGAGGGTGAGGAAGGCGGGGCTCTCATCTCTGGATCAGGGTGAGATGTAAAATTTAAGGGGCACCAAAAGTATCCTGTAATCAACATAAATAACATGTGAATGCAGGTTTGGTTTGGTTTTGTTTTTCAAAATCAAAATTAACACAGAAAGTCCCCAGCAGGCAAAGCTATCCCCACTTTAGCTGGAGACAGGTCCTGCCGGGCGCTTGCACCCCTGGCCTGGCCGGCCTCGCTGCAAACCCGCCTGCCTGCAGAAGCTGCTGGAAGGCGGCAGCAGGAGCAGCAGGAAGCCATTTCCTGCTTGTGTCTGGTTCAGCCCGCCTACGAGCAGCCCCAGGTGAGACGGTGCTGCCCGCCTGTGCCCGCCAGGACGGAGAGCTGGTGCCAGGCCAAGGCTCCCCACAGCCCGGCTGCCCAAGTCTCCTGCAGCCTTGGAGGCGTCTCTCACCGACACCAGCACTGGACGTCCAGCAGACGCTCTCAGTCACATGAACCCAGACTCCCAGGGACGCAGTCGAGGAGCTCAGTGCTGAAAACGCCACCCCGTGTGGATGGGCGGGTGGTCCTCATGCTCGTCTGCATTCACCTTGGTGCATGGAGTCACTGCAAAGAGCCCGTGGTCTCTGAATTCAGAGGGCGATCGTCACCAGGTTCTGCTCAGAGGTGAAGGACAAGCTGCTGTGCCCATGATCAGGCTCCTCCTGGACTGGCCTCGGTGTGGGGACTCCTGCTCAGAGAGCACCCTCAGGTCCCCGAGGGGAAGAGGAGCCAGGTGGTAGGATGTGTGGGGCACCAGCCCTTCCCAGCTGCCCAGGGCTCTCCTGACAACCAAGGTCATTCCCAGCAAGAGGGGTCAGCCTTGACGATCTGCTCATAACCTGGAGACAGTCGGTCTGTCAAGCCCACGTCTTATTGTGAGACACCCAAGTCTCTAAGGATGGCTCAGACACTTGCTCCAGCCATTGGTGCTCCCAGCACTGAGAGTGACAGCGGCACATCTGCCCAACACCATCCTCAGCCTATTGCAGGGCTGAACAGTCCACTCAGCATCAATGCTGACCACAGCTTGCACACAGGGTTCCCAGGTCCCTGCTGGGCCAGAGGTAATGCCCTGTCGCTTTTATTTCTTTGGGTGCCATCACAGGGTATCCTCAAGGACAGAGGCAGCAGCCTGGTACCCACCAATGGGGATACAGATGTCTTGGAACAACTGTAACTGACACCCTGACTTCCCTGAAGGTTGGTGCTCACACAGGGGAGTCATTCAGCCTGTGCCAAACCAAAAGGTGCATCCGGGAGTGAGGGCAGATCTCAGAAGCGGGTGGGTGAAGAGGGGGTATTTATCTGCAGGATAGTTATCTCACTGGGAAGCTCCCGAGCACAGGGAGGAATGGACTGGGGACACTCCAGAGGCTCGCTGGTGCCTTAGAAGAGCGTCTGTCTCTTGCACCTGCTCCCTGGGCCACCAGGCTCACACTGGCTGCTTTGAGAAGCTGAGCTGGGAGGCCAAGCTGGGAGGCTGAGCCAGGAGGCTGTTCACTCAGCGCTCTTGTACCTGTTGAGTATGGACGTGTCCATAAAAAAATGCCCCTGCCTATTTACATGCCAGATTGTCGGAAACGAACATGTTATTTTGCTAAAAAGGGGGGACATATTCAAAATGACCTGTGCTGGTGAAGGGTCTGCTGCTAAAATCAAATCCCCAAATTTACAAGCCAGGCCCCAAACTCACCCCTGGAGCCCACTGACAGCTGCGTTTGGGTGGGTTTCTTGTTGGTGCCTGGAGTCCAGGAGAAAACACAGGAACACAGGGTCGGGGGTTAATCCCATCAGATCCAAATCTTGGTCTTCCGTGCTTCTGAAGCTGCCGTCGCTGGGGCTACTATGTCTGGGGCAGATTGAAAGATGAGCAGGGGTGGGCACAGGGCCACAGGTGGGCACAGGGCATAGGTGGGCACAGGCCACAGGTGGGCCCATCCTTGACCCGGTGATTCCAGTCCCATACTTGGTGTTCTAGGGCCATGCGTGGGACAGGGAAGAGAAAGCCCCTCTGAGGAAGATGCCTCATTCCAGATCTGGCTCAGGCCTCAAGGGGACAAGGCCCCTGGGAGGTGGGTGTTCTCCTGCTGGGAAGATTCATGGGAGGAGAGACCCCTCATGCCAGGACAAAGGGGCTCTTCACTGCCCAGGGTCTTTGAGGCCACAAAGAGGAAAAAGTCGGTTCATAGTGAACGTGGGTTCTGTCGTCCAAGGTCACAATTATCTGCCTCAGGGACAACTGCCTGCTGCAGAAAAGACAAATTTGATAGGGAAGAAATTTTAGCTCAAGATGAATTTTTATTAAAAATGTGACTTCAGCTGCCTTGATGGATTGGATATGTTGTCAAGAGCCTTTCGAAGCAGGTTTGGTTCTTTATGGCTCCTCTTCAACTGAGGAGGTTGAGAAATGATCTTCACCAGACCCTCCAGGGGCGTGAGGGGTTCATCGATCACCTCTATTCTGCAAAACTGGGCACCCCCACACTACTGTTAGCCTGGGGCTCCCCTTTTGGTAAATGCAAAGAAAACTCACATGTCCTTTCAATGGGATTTCAAATTTCTACATGAATTAAGTGTTGTGTGTAAACAAAAAAAAAAAAAAGAAAGAAAAACACACGTAGGACATTTTAGGAAGAAATATTCTCAGAAAATGTATAAAATGTATATTTTATGGCCTGGCCTATGAAACCTAGCTGAGCAGGGAGCCTCGGGCAAGGTCGAGTCAGAGGGCCATCCTGTACCTGTCAACATCAGGACCAGGACATGGCCTCATTCCAGGCCGCAGGGCCGACGATGCTGTTGGAGAAGATGAGATGACATCTCACTGGACCTCATGGACACTACCCTGGACATGCTCAGAGTCACTCACTCTGTCCTCTCACCTCCTAAGCAAAGAAGCACCGTTTCTGTGGGTGAAATCCAATTTCTTGATTTCACTTACCTAGAAAATTGACAACAGTCGGCTATCATTTCTGCTAACTCCAGAGGCATCATTAAGCTATGCTTCGAATGAGAAAGACCAGAGGGATTGAAGGACTGGCTCCGGGTCTCAGAGTTCCCAAGAAGCAGGCCAAGACCCCGTGGCACTTCAGGAGAAACCAGAGGAAGCCCTCCTTTTCTGCTCCTGCCTGGGTGGCGCTATCTGGAGTGTCCTGTCATCCAAGAAACACTGGGTGGATGCACGAAGGTCATCAGGCCCCAGGGAGGACGGGGCAGCACAGTCCTGCGGCTGGGGTCAAGCACTTGCAAAGATAGGACTGAGGTCACATTGTGGCCAGGGACACACAAGGAGCCAGGATGCCTGAAAAGAGAGTCCTGCAGGCCCACTGAGGCCTGGACACAGGCCACCTGTGGGATCCCAGGGGGTTGTCTGCCTCTGGGCACGTGGGATTTGATGCACTGGGGGAGTGGCCACACCTGCACCTTCCTAAGCACCTTCTGCAGGTCAGGTAACAGCAGGACTCAGCGTCATCCATCTGGTTCCATGAGCTGGTTCCTTCCAGCCTTACCTCAGATCTGTTCACTTAATCCTCAAAAATAACCCTGTAATGAGCCAGTGCAGTGGCACACGCCTGTAATCCCAGCAGCTCCGGAGGCTGAAGCAGGAGGATTGCAAGTTCAAAGCCAGCCTCAGCCACTTAGGGAGACCCTGTATCTAAATTAAAAAATTTTTGAAGGGCTGGGGATGTGGCTCAGTGGTTAAGCGCTCCTAGGTTCAAGCCCTGGTACCAAAATAAGAAAAAATAACCCTCTCTGCTGGACTCAGCTCAGGCTCCCTGGCCCACGAGGTGGGCAGAGAGCCCACATGGGGCATCTGTTTGCTGGTTTGAGGTGATTTGAAATGTTCCTCACTTGAAACCAGAAAATGTGAAGTGCTCTTTACTGAAACAAAGTAATTACAGAAGAGGAGAAGGAAAGAACTGAGCCCCGCTACAACACAGAGGAGCCCTGAAAACATCACCAAGGGAAGGAAGCCAGACACCAAAGGCCACCTAGTGTACAATTCCATTTATGTGAAATCTCCAGAACAGCCAAGTCCACAGAGACAAAATAAATAAGCCAGTGAGTACCTGCAAGGGGCAGCTGGGAAGTGACTGCTGGGGGGAGGGGCTTCTTTCTGGTGCCACCAATGTTCTGGATTTGGATAGCGGTGATGACTGCACAGCCCTGGTGAATATTAAAAACCACTGAACTGCACCCTTTCAAATGGTGAATTTTATGGTATGTGAATATCTCAATAAATTTAAATGAAATAAGATAATAGAGTCCTGGTTGTAAAGGAGACCAAGAAAATAAAAAAATGGGGTGTGGTCTGGGAAAGCCAGGGCTGTGTGTGCTCTGCTTTATTTATTTTATTATGTATTTATTTATTTATCTATCTATTTATTTATTTCCCCTGCAGTGCTGAGGAGTGGCACCCAGGGCGTCATGCATGCAGGGCGAGCGCTCCAGGAATGAGCCATATTGCTCCCGTGTGCCTTCTTTCTGAATGAAGATGGAGCCTGAACCCCCAGGCCCCTTCAGAGCTCTTTCATGACTGTACATTTCCCCAGGGAGGGGGAGGGGAGGAGGAGAATCTCGTCCCTCCTGAAGCTTCTCCTGCTCCCTAGGGCTCGCCTGAAGGCTGCTTAGGAAAACTCCTACTCCAGACCCTTGTGATCTTCTGACATTTGTCCCCCCCAAAATAAAATGAATGGTGCTTGGTGAGTGCCACGGACCAGTCTTCTGCAGAGGGACACCAACATTTTTCTGTAAGAACCAGGGATTGTCTTTCCCCCAGAGCACCTCCCCAAAGGGCGTGTTTATTAAAAGTACTGTGTCCACCCCGCTGACTGGGGTGGGTAACCTCTCCTGCTCAGGGAGCCGCAGTCGACCTTCCTGCTCCCAGTGGCGGCCTCAATCTCGGGGCTCCGGGTACCCAGCCTGAGAGACGCGCGCTCCACTGACATCCTGTCAGGTTACGACCTCTGTGCTCACAGGAGTGACCTCCGGCAGCCATGGGGGACCCAAACTCCTGTCCACGGCTGACTGGGTGAAGACAGAGCATCTGATCTGCTCAGGGCCAACCAGAATCGCTTTCAGGTCACACTGAACTGACGTGGGCTTGGAGACCATGCAGCCGCCATTTTGCGGCCAGGTCATCAAACAGGCAGGAAGAAGAAAAGAATAAAGTAAATGGCCAGAGAGGAGGTGAGGCTCCTAGGATGGGGACACAGTGAAGGCCTGGCGTCCGGATGATTTCCTGGGTGTGGGTCTCCTGAGCCTGGGCATGGCCTTCCCCTTCCTGGCTATTTCAGACGGCCTGGCGGGGTTTGCCCTCTGCACAAACTGCAGTTACCCTTTGCGTGACTAAAGTTTATCTCGCCACGACCCTGAGACAGGCTCTGTTTTCTCCCTCCGAGACAGACCCCCGAGTTTCCAAGGGGAGATCCTGGGAAGAGCTGGCCCTGGAAGGCCCTCTTGTCTTCTGGCCACAGGAGCACTGGGTGTCGAGGAACGCTCTCCTCTGGGCAGTCAGGCAGGCCGGGGTGCCGTCGAGGTACTTGACTTCGAGCAGCAGAGATGCCTCCCCCCGGATGGCTGGGGACTTGCCTTTAGACCTACTAGTGTCACCAGGATTGACTGCAGTGACTCCCACACCGTGAAGGAGACCCCAAAAGGAGGTTGGCTACTTCAGGGAGGAGAAATGGATCATGGCAGCCAGAAATGATGACTGCCCCTTGGGAGGGGACCACAGTGATCCCTGAATGCCCAACCAACGACTCAGCTTCCCTCTAGAGCCGGCAGGGGCAGGGGACATGGACGGGTCTTTTTATGGCAAAGGTGGTTCCATGCATCATCTCTCAGGACTCTCAATTTCAGCTGAAATGCCCCAAGGTGGCACTTGTGGGATCCTTTATTTTTACGATGAATATTTGTGTCTTTTATGATAAAAAATGTTTTTCTTTTAGAAAATGTTAACGTACAGGTTCTGAGAGTGTCTAAGTGGAAGGTGTGGCTAAGGGCCACACAGTACCTCCCATCCTGCCTCCTGCTCACTTGGTCTCCAATGTGGCTTCAGCACTAGGCTCAGTGCCCAGGGGCTACCAGAACAGTGGGTCCCATGGAAACAGCTACATCACTATAGCCTGTCACTGAAACCACTTGTAAATGAGATCAGATCAGGCGCAGACCACGCTGCCTGTGCCTGTGTGGACGCGCCCAGCATAGGCTCAGCACCTTGCTGTCACTGGTCAGGTTCCTGTTTTAGCCACAGGGGCCTCTTGCCGTGCACGCCTCGTGCCAATTGGCACCTTCTCAGGGTCTTGCACCTCACTCCCTGATGTACAGCATCCAGGCCAGCAGCCGTGAGAGACCAGGGCACCCTGCCCACCCATGGGAGGACAGGTGTGGCGCCCCGGGGTATGCACTGCCAGCCATTGCCAGTCACCTCCTGCCAGGCCTCAGAGAAACCATTCCTGGTCTGAGAGTGGCAGCCCCAGAAGGGCGTGGGACCATCAGGCCCAGGTGCGCTCATCTCCACTCCACCTGGAGAACTTCGTTCAAGACCGCCTGGCGTGCAGCTGGGCCTTGAGTTTCTGGAGACCTCACCTCCACCCCCGGCCCGTCAGAGCAGACCTCAACATCAGCTCAGCCGAATGCCCTCACCAAAAGGTGAGGAACCCAGGCCTGCAGAGGAGAGGCTGGCCAGGGAACTCCCAGCAGAGCCAGCACCACGGCTGCAGTACACCCTCAGGTACAAGGGCCTGTCCACCCAGGTCATCCCACAGGACCTTCGCGATGCCTGGCAAGGCAGATGATCCTGTTTCGCAATTCTAGGCAAAACCAGTTGCAGAGCACATAGTTGTTCTCTGTACTACTGAGAAAGAAAAACAGAGATTTAAGTTGTCATTCACCAACGAGCGTGGGGGCGGCTTCCCAGCACCCGCGGAAGACACCAGGCGAGGCCGCCGGGCGGCGAGGGGGAGAGGGCTCCTTGAAAAGCAAACGTAGCCCAGGGAGGGATAGGAGACAAGAGGAGACAGCAGCAAGAGGCCTCCCCAGCGTCCTCACCTGCACAGTCCTGGCCACTGTCCTCACAGCCTGAGTGCAGCTGGTCCCCACCACCCGGTGATGGCCAGGCCTCTGTGAGGCAGTGGCCAGCTGGGCGGTGGCCCCCACCCCTGGGGCACAGCTCCACAGAAGCGGCAGCCCTCCCCTTGGCCCCAGGCCCTGCCTCAGGAGCCCGGGACTGAGACCTTCTCATCAGGGTCCCAGGGAAGATGTGAGTCAGACGTGGTAACGCTTGGCAGGAAAGCGCAAGAGCAGGGTGTGTCCGCCAGCGGGAGGGCTTTGGCCTCCTTCCCGCTGCATCATAAGGAATGAGATGATGCTGGGGACGCGGGGGTCCAGGAGCCCCGGGCTGCATGTGGGCCTCACTGGGATGTCCCTCCTGAAGGGCTCGGGCGGAACACGCTGCTGAGGTTCTGTGTTCAGGAGCAGGAAGGGGGCAGTCTCTGGGGGTCACACAGAGTTGTGGGGCTTCCTGTTGGCCCTGTAGGTTCACGTGTGAGCCAGGGAAGGGGAGGTCTTATCTGGAGGCCAAGGACACCTGGGGACCTCTTGGCACTCGCAGATGGAGGTGGGAGCACAGGAGATGTGTCCTTCTCACAGTGAAAATACTTGCAGCTGTTAAGAAAGGGCTGTCACCACGAGTAGTCCAGCCCGCTGCTGGTCCCCTCAGCACGTGCTTCTGATGGCACCAGGCCTCTGCTCTCCTGTCCTCAGTGCACAGGCTTCACCCTCTGTCTCGTGCCCTCATAGAACAACACGGCTGCCACATCACCTGACATCACATCCTCTCAGAACATGACAATGATCAGAAAATATGAGAGAGTTGCTTCTCATGTCTCTTTAAGTAAGGACCCCAGAAGGCACCCATCCAAAGATTCCCAGGGCTGAGCCCACACAGCTCAGTGGCAGAGCCCTTGCTCTGGGTTCAATCCCTAGCACTACAAAAACAAACTAAAGATGCCCAACTCACTGGCTGGACCTGAGCCACAGGCCACAAACCAGCCACTGAAAAGGTGAGGATACCACAAGTGGCTTAGAGCAACCCTGTGCCCCGCCCCACTCCTGGACAGCTCACTCCTGCCCAACATCTGGGGGATGTTGGCTCGGGCCTCAGCCTGGGAGGGAGGGAGGAGCTTGGCTGTGGGGTCCCCACCAGGCAGCTGAGAAGGAGGGGCGGCAGGGGTCTCCTGAGTGAGCGGGTGATGAACATGCAGAAGACAGAGCCTGCCCACGACCTTCCAGAGCTGCTGGAGGGTGGGCGTCTGGGGAACCTGGACTCTGACGTCCCGCCAGCAGCGGTGACACTTCCCCGGCTCACCCATGAGGCTGAGGCTCCGTTCTCCTGGGACACGGCTCGGGTACGCGGGCTCCAGACCCTCCTGCAGGAACACCAGCCGCGGCGGCATCCCCTCTGGTCTCCTTTACCTTACATTAAGTCACACCAGGGATGCCACGGGACTGTGTGGTTTATCCATGAGGACACTGAGACCTGGGGGGCAGGGTCTGCCCAGCTCCCGGAACAGGTGGCAGGCTGGGACACGAACAGTCCTCGTGCGAGGACTCACTTGACCCACTGTTTCTGCTACACCCTGGCCTGAACCTAAGACCCACTCACAGGATTCCCAGGAGGACACAGGAGTGGGCGATGGCAGTGTCCACAGGCTGAGCCTGGTGACAGCAGTGGTGGGACAGGGGTCTTTTGAACCCAGGTCACCAGGAGCGCTCACACAGCTCCCCTTCTGTCTCTGCTGGTCCCGGGCACACGTGGGCAGGCGCCCAGGCTGGCTCTGGTCTCCGGTTTATTTCCTCCCGCCTGCTGGAAGAGGGGAACTGGGGCCCTGGTCACCTGGCTCTGCTCTCTGGTTCCGGGATATTCCTTTGACGACCCAGGACCTTTGATGCTTCACCGTCACAAAGACTCGACCTTGTCTGTGGATGATCAGGGGCAGGTGGCAGGAGGAGCAGGGGGGGCCGTGCTTTCCTGGCACCTCTCAGGCGAGTCCTCCTCTCACACGGGCGCAGAGCGGGCCGGGGACACCTGACGGGCTCCCACACTGCCTCCCCCTGCGATGCCCGGGCTGGTTTTCCTGGCGAGTCGTGGTGCTGATGGCAGAGGACGGCTGTGAGTTTGAGACCATGTTGCTCACTGCCAGGGACCTTGCCCCGGAGCCCCCCTTGCCCACGTGGTGGTACAGATGGCGCGTGTGGGTTTTGTCACGGAGCATCGGTTAGGGGATGAGCAAGGGCGGGAAGAGGAGGCGTCGCTAACTGGAGCATCACCACGGGGCTTCCGAGAGGATGAAAAGGGACGCGTCCCAGCAAGACCCCAGAGTGACAGGAAGGAGGGCCCCACCCTGGCCCAAGGTCTTCACTGTCAAGGAGGACAGTGGACTGCCTGCCAGAGGCCCCGTGGCGTCCCCTCCTTGCGGTGGGAGGGAGGACGCAGCTTCCCACCTCCACAGAGGGAGATTTTCCAGAGAAACCCTCAGCCCACAACGGCGGAGCCCCAGGACCCCGCGCTCATGGTCGCCTTGCCAATGAGGGTCAAGTGGAGGTCTCGCTGGGAAGCCTGCCGTGCAGGGAGCAGCGGCAGAGTGGCCTTGGACCCGCAGCCTCGTGTGGGCCCTGCTTATCCACACCTGTCCCCACGTCACAGAACCTGCCCTCGGCTCACCTCAGCTGGGGACTCTACTCCAGTGCCACTCAGGTTACTTAAGAAATCACGATCCGCCCCACAAGGCCAGCAGCTAGGACGGGAAGCCTCCTTAGTGTCCACAAGCAATTTCAGTCACTTCCCCACTCTGTAGGGATGTCAGCGTGGCCATGAAGTCACCTACAGGGAGAAGCCTGAGCGTCCTGTTCCCCACGCCACCTGCAGCTCTGGTGGAATCTGAGTTTCCTGTGCGGCTGAGGCTCTGAGCCCAGCAGGTGCCCCCAACCTGGGGCTGCAGACCCGGCAGCTTCTCCAGGCCCAGCTTCAGCTCGGCCCGACCCCAGGACACTCCCCTCACAGTGGCTGCTGTGTCTGCTCACCGTGGCCACTCTGGCCTCCCCTCTGGCCTGGACTTACCAGGCCCCCTGCCCCCTCGGGACCTTTGCAGGAACAGCCTTTTGTCCCAAATGGTTCCCCGCCCCACCTGGTCCTCCACCCAATGACCTCAGTAACTCTGTCCTGGTCAGCTCTCAGGAAGTGTCCCCTCCCTGGGTTCTCCTGGGTCACTCATCACTCCCAATGCCTGGCCCCTGGCCTTAGTCAGGTCCTCTAGACCCCCACCCCCACCCCACGACACCATGGTGCCTCCCTAGTAAGGAGCACCACACGTACAGACAATGTCCTTGTCATCCAAGGACGACCCATACGGATGAAAAGACCATTTGAGCCAGATGGGGTGGCACACGTCTCTAACCCCAGCCACTCAGGAGGCTGAGGCAGGAGGATCGCAAGCTCAAAATCAGCCTCACCAACTTAGCTGCTCCCACTCACCCTCCCTAAGTGAAACACAGCGCCCAGGCTGCGCAGGCCCGCCAGTGTCCCCGAGACGCCAATGCCCCTGAGACGCCAATGCCCCCGAGACGCCAATGCCCCTGAGACGCCACGCAAGGCAGAGCTTCCTCGGGAGGGTTTCACCTTGAGGACGAAGCCCTTGGTGTGTGGAGCTCTGAGCCCCCAGGGGTCAGGGCTGCGCCCAGACCAGCCCTGCTGCCCATGCAGGGCTCACCCAGCACTGCCTGGCCTGGGGCCTCCTGCGCTCACTGTGAGGCAAGAGTGGGGCTCCCTGATGGGGACGGGACAGCCAGGATGGTGTCCTAGGAAAAAGGCATTGCTGCTTCCAAGATCCACCTTCTGCACTCAGGTCAGAAGTGAGGGCCCCAGGTCCCCCCCCAAGATGTTTCAGCCCAAAGGTCATGACCCTTCCCACTATAAAGCTTCCTTCCAAAAGCAGGTGGACCCCAGCGGGATTCGGAGCTCCCTGGCTTGGGCAGCCCTGGCCCTCTCCGTGTGGCTCACTGGTTTGGTTAGATTTCTGTCCTGGACATCGATACCTGAGATGAGCACTGTTTATTTGTGGCCAACAAATGGGTTAGCTACTCCTCTAAGCCTTGGTGTTCTTGTCTTTTCAAGGTTATTATTGGAAATGGATGAAAAATGGAGAAGAGTACTTGGCACGGGGCCAGCTCAAACGTGCAGATGGCCCTCCTCCCGTGCTGCCCTCCTTCCCCTCCTCCTCTTTTCTCTTCCCTCCTCCCACCTATTATCCTCCTGCTTGGCAGGAAGAAAAGCACTCTTCAAATCTGTCTGTATTTACCCCTTAGTTGGGAGAAACATCTGATTGCACATGGCAAGGAGTCAGCAGTGACAGGAGAAGGTGTCACAGGACAATCCGGGGGCTCGTCCCCGGCCTCGCTACCTGTTTCTTGCCTGACAAGAAATTTTCCCCAGCTTATTATTTTGGAAAATGTCAACACTCTAGGAAAATTTAAAGGGTAGCACAGTGAACCACCTGCACAGCACATTCCCTTTACCTCTGTCACCAAGAAAAATGCTGCTCTCCTCACTCAGGTCTCTGTGTGTTATTTACAGTGTGTGTGTGTGTGTGTGTGTGTGTGTGTGCGCGCGCGCGCGCTATTCCCTTTTTTGGCTAAAGCATTTGAAAATATGGCACAAACATGATACAGTCGTGCATCACTGAGTGACAGAAATACGCCCTGGGGAAGGCACCATGAGCTGATTTCATTGTTGTGCCAACATCGTCGAGGGGACTTGGGCAGACCTGGGTGATGCAGCCTGCCGCTCCTGGTGAGACCTGCACGGCACGTCCTGGGCTAACTACGCCATGCGACTGTGCCCTGCGGTAGTCACACATCCAAACACATCAAAAGTAAAGTAAAAATACCAAGCAACAGGAATCTTTCAGCTCCATTGTGATCTCACGGGGCCACCGTCACACATGTGGGTTTTCATATTCACCCACTTGCCATTATACAGAGCATGACTGCATTTCATACCCAAATAGGTCAGTGTGGCATCCTCAGAAAATAATTTCTTGCTCAGTCTCCAAACCATTTTAATCTCTAGATAGTCAATGTTGGATGTAAACATATAGTTGAGGCACACCGTCCAGATTGAGTGTTCTCATCAATCGTGGGATCTGATCACTGATCGGCCACACCCTTCAGTTGTCCCAAATGGAAGCCTCTCCTGGAACAATGCACCTCCCTCATTTGTCTTTCAGGCTATTGACATTGTCTGAAGTCTCCATCACATGCCCAAAAGTTAGGAAGTGCTCCCCCGGTGACAGGGACCAGTTAGAAAGCAAGCTAGAATAAAGGGGTTCACATTGGCCAAATTTAGGAATGTTTGAACCTGAAGAAATTACAGTAGTGGAGCAAAAAAGAACCTACAAGTCCGTAACGATACTGAAATAGTGACTGAGAGGGAGATCTGTGGGCGGAGGCTGGCCAGCAGGTCACACAGCCTGACCGACCTGTTGGAAAATCACCACTTGCAGCCTTGAATGTAGACATTGGTGCAAACCATTGGTGGAGCCAAAAGCCCTGGGGGATAGATTTGGGGAATAGGGTATCCACAGGGTCCCAAAGTGTCACCACAGCAGATGTTACTTGGCAATTTCAAAAGGGGAAAATGTCCTTAACTACGGACAAACAGCACCCTAACCAAGCGTCCCAAACTCGCATCCCAGTGACAGGGTGACAGATGAGCCTCCTGCTGCAGCAATCCTGGTGACAACATTTGGCTTGAATCCAGTCAGGAAAACAATCAGATTCATTGAGACTGTGAGACATGCAACGGGCCAGTGGGCCTGGCTCCCGGTGACCCCACCTGAGAGGGGAACAGGCATTGCTTGCACACACTGGGCCAGGTGCCAGGCCCTGCAAAAGCTCAGGAGATGCAGAGATGGAACCTTTACCTTCAGGGATGGAGAGGAGTCCCTTTCCTCCGGGTCTCAGGCATATGTACAATTTCCAAAAGAACAGCAACTTTTCCACTAACAGAAGAAATAAAAATCCATGTATCTGATGTTTTCTTCTCCTGATCAAAGCAAGTAGGTTAGTTTCAAAAACCCTATCCCTGGAGACTGCACTCAGGAGCAATTTCTAGGCTCTTGATTGTCCACCGCGCTGGACTGCCAGAGTAATTGGGATTATTACCGTCACAGCAGCCAACAGGATTTGTGGCTATGACCAAATCAAGGACATCTCCTCGGAAGCCTCAGGAAGCACCAGGTGAAACAGAAGCTTTTATCAGGCCTGGACTGTGTCCCCAACACCGTTGCTGTTGCAAAGGCCACCCTGGCCGCAAAGGATAGCTACAGGCTTCAGATCTGCCCTGAAAGCAGCAGCAAGAGCAGCGAGGGTCGGGTCTGCACCAGCTGTCACATGACCTCGTCTAGACAGCGGGATCTTTACAGGTTCCATCCAGCTCAGCAGCCTGAAGGGCAAGGACGAAGCTCCGTCCTTCACTCCCCACGTTTCAGGAGGCTACAGCGCACAGGCTCAGTGCAGTCGCTGGGGCTGCTGTGAAGAGCAAAGGAAGCAGATGAAGACCCCAGCCGGAAGCTCCCCTCCACAGAGGGGACGACACGCAAGGGACGGTCCAGGACAGCAAGAGCTGCCGATGCCATAAGGCTGCCTCCGCGCCCCCAGTCCTCGCCAGTGTGCCTGCAGGGGCCCCTCACTGCCCTGCAGCTCAGCCTGAGAGCTGGGAGTGACCTCCAGCAAGCAGCCCTGAGTGGCAGTCGGGAGCTGGCGGAAGCAGACCACCGCCCTCCGGCGCATCCCTGGGCCCTGTTCCTCACTCTCCCAGAGGCCCACAGGAGCCCATGGCGGTCGCCTGGGTTATCCCACCAGGACAGCTGTCCTTTCCTTCCTGACCTACTTCCCTGCTCTCCTGCCAGAGCCTCCTGGGGTCTATTAACTCAGATTGACCATCAACCCACACCCAGACTCAGGGTGGGTTTCTGGAAGAATCCAACCCGAGGCCCCATGTGAAACATACAGTACACAGACAGTGGGAAGGGCTCAGGAGAGGATGGAGTCAGGGGACTGGGCTGGGGGTGGGTGGCCATGACTGTTCAGGGACGGTCAGCACAGCCTCACTGAAAGACAGGCACTGGGGTGAGTGCCCAGGTGACCAGCAGTGACCCCTGGACTCTGGGAAAAGAGCAACCAGAAGGAGGCAGAGAAGGTGTCGAGACCCGGAGATGGGGAGCAGCTGGCCTGTCCTGGGAAGAGCAAGAGACCACATGGTCCGAGCCGAGGAGAGAAGCAGCGGGGACTCCCAGGTGGAAGGGGCCAGCCTGGCTGTGACTTCTGCACAGCTCAAGGCAGGAGATATCCAGGCTTGGGGACGGGTAGCTGCTGGGGCGTCACTTAACATGTAGCTCTGGCCCCAGAGAACAGGCTGCAGGGGCGGCAGAGCAGGGAGTCTGGAGGGCCAGGCACACGTGGTGGTGGACAGTAGCAGAGGAGGCTGCTCCCCTGGCAGTGGCGCAGATGGGGAGAGGAGGGTCTGGGTTCCCATGTCCCCTTCAGTGGCAGGGACTGGGGACCAAGCCTTCAACACATGAACCCTCAGGGGACATTTGGGATCCAAACTATAGCAGTGTGTGTGTGTGTGTGTGTGTGTGTGTGTGTGTGTGTGCGCGTGTGTGCAGGGTTCTGTGGTGTCATAAGAATATAGGAATTCAAAGACAGAAAGGTGCATGCAAGCTTGCTTGTTGTTTCTAAATACAGGTTATCTCTGCAGTTGGAGAAAGAGGGGCAGATGTAAGGGAAAGAGCAGAGAAAAGTGTCCCTAATAGCACCGTGCCCCGCTTGACCCCATTCACACAAACATACAAGTGTCCCTGCCAAAAAAAACTGCTGACATCTGAGAAGCCATCTGGCCTCAGCGAGTGAGGAATCGTCATCTGCCCCAGACAGTGAGGAAGTCCTGACCGGGAAGGGAATCTGAGCGGGTCTAGAAGATAAATGAGATTTCACAAGCAAAGACGGCAGCAGGACAGAAGGATGGAGAGAACTCCCGGCCAATGAGAGAGCTGGAACGGGGAGGCACGTGGGTGGGGCAGGTGTTTCCCACCCACAGAGGCTGGGGAGCCTGTGTGGCCCTGCCTTCTCTAGGGTGTTCCTGGGATTCCAGGGACACCCTCCACCATGAGGAGGAAAAGGACCAGACCTCACTCCTGGGATCAAGCTGTGTCATAGGGCAAAGGTAAAGGGGTTTTGCAGATGTGATTAAGGCCCCTAAACAGTTGTTATCAAAAGGAGGATGAACCTGAGAGGACCCCACCTGATCAGGCAAGCCCTTTAAAAGAGTCCAGGTTTTCCCTGAAGGGAGATGCTGTGGTTTAGATAGGAGGCGCCCCCCCAAAGCACTGTGTGAGATAATACAAGAAGCTTTGGATTAATCCAGTGATGTGGATTAACTGGGTGGTAACTGCAAGAAGGCCGGGTATGGCTGCAGGAGGTGGGTCACTGGGCGTGGCTTTGGGGGTTACTTTCCCTAGGTGAGCGGAGTGCTTCTCTGCTTCTTCTGTCCCCATTCTAAGCTGCTTTCCTCCGCCACACTCTTCCACCATGACGCAAGCCTCACCTTGGGCCCAGAGCTGCAGAGTCGCTGGTCTGTGGACTGAGACCTCCGAAACTGAGTCAAATAAACTTTTCCTCCTCTAATTGTTCTTGTCAGGTCTTTTGGTCACAGCAGCAAAGAAGCTGGTTAAAACCAAAGACTTTGCTGCTCATCACGCTCCATTAAAACTGGGGAGACAGATGGGCAAGGAGAACGTCAAAGAAATGCTTCTGTTTGAAAAAAACAAAAACAAAGACAACCCCCACTGCCTCGAATCACTGTTACACCAGGAGCTCTGCAGCCGTAAAGAAACAAGTTCTTTCAACAATCATGAGAGCAAGGAACAGCACCCTCAGATGAGACCCCTGTCCCAGCCCACATTGGCTGAGCCTTGGAGACCCTCATCTGGGACCTTGCTAAGCGGGGCCCTGACTTTTGACCTCCAGAAACCAGGAGCATATAATAGCACATTGTTTCAAGCCACCAAGCTCAGGGTGATTTACCATGCAGCAATAGAAAACTGAAGCAGCCAGCCATGTGACAGGCCCCATTTGGGGCTCCAAAGAAACCACACGGGCCCTTCCAGGCCTGCTCTAAGCTCCTGGGGCTCACGCGCTGGTGGGGGAGACAGTGAATGCTCAGGAAGTGAAATCGGGAACCAAGCAAGCTATGAAATGCTGTCACCAGGATGAGCAGGGCTTTGAACCAGGGTGGGGCTACATTGGAAGGGGCAGTGATCAGAGGAGGCCGGACTGAGAGGACGGCTTTTGAGCTGAGACTCCAAGAGTGATAAGGAAGTGGCCCCTCAAAGATCTGAAGGAAGAGCCATCCCAGCAGAAGGAACTGAGTCCTGCAGGCACGGAGTCCTGGTCTTTGGACGGGCGGGCAGTGGAGTTCCTCCTCACCCAACAAGCCTCTGGGTGCAGGCTGGCACAGACTCACACTCTCAATTGATTTCTACAGTTGTCACACACTGAACTGGTTCTACAGTGGATAAAAACGCCATCTTCATGCTCGGGATTCTCTGTACAGCCATGGTCATCTGTGAGGTGATGGAGAGGCCCTGAGAGGTAACCCACAGCAGGAACCTAGTGCCTCAAGAGCCAGAGAGTGGCCACAGGGGCCCGCACAGCAGCTGGGATGTCTGTTTTTGTTTCATATACTTTTAAAATACAGGGATTCCTTTTTACAGTTGTCTGCTATTTTGGCAAGGAACACTGATTTCCATTAGTGTTAATGACATAAAGTTACTTTCAAAAAGTATTTTGCACACAAAAAAAGTCAGTGGCTTTAAGTTCATATTTTGATGAGTTTTCACAAGCACGGGCAGTCATGGGACACCATGACCATGGTGATCTAGAACAGGCCATCGCCCCTCCTCCTGGGTGGCCGGTCAGTCTCTACCCCCGCCTACACGCTCTGGCCGCCGCCGCACTTTCACTTCAGTTTTGAATTTTCTAGAACTGCGTGTAGATGGAATCACACGTTGGTCTGTCTTCCCCACTTCACACGAGGCGTTTGAGGTCCTTCTACGTGGCTTTCATCCGCAGAGCTTTTCCTTGGCACTGTCCCTGGGCAGCATGGTCTCCCGCTCTGTGTTTATGCACTTGTTTGTTTAGCCATCCATCAGCCACGCGCACTGGCATTGTTTGAAGTCGAGGGTGTTGGGAATAATACTGTGAAGTGTGCACGCACATTTTCAATTTTCAGGACGGATACTGACTGAGGACTGAGATCACCAGGTCGAACAGTGAGCATGTGTTTATAAGAAATGGTGAGACTGTTTTTGCAAAATGGCAAAAACACCTCCAGCAACATAGGAGTGTCCCCCGTGCTCCTAATCTTTGGGAGCCCTGGATTTGTTGGTCTTTCTCAATTCTCCGAGTCCCAGAAGAGCATCACAGCCCCACAGACACCCGGATTTCAGCTTGGTGAGCCCCTGAGGACAGCAATAGCCACTCCATGTTAGACTTCTGACTTACAAAACTGAGGTGATAGAGGGACACCGTCTTGAGCAGCTAAATGGATGACAATTTGTTACATAGCAACATCAAGGTAATACACCATCTTGTTAATAAAAGGAAAAAACCCTAAAAGAGTCCAGTTAAGAGATCCCTAAGTTTCAAGAAAAATAAGAGTTTGTAGTCCTGGAACTGGAGAATTAACCATAAACTTCTATGCAAGCAAAATACACCTAAGTTAGAAACTCAGGCACCCTGCTTCTCTCCCACACACCTCCCGCCTGGCCTCTCTGGGTATTTGAACTTGTGACTCTGGTTTCCAGTTTCTGGAAACTTCTAAGTGCTCTTGTCACAGCTCCCTGTGGTGGGACAAGGAATCCCAGGGCCCTGCACGCCTAGGGCACCGTCGGGCTCACTTTGAGGTGATGTCATCCCTGCAAGAGCCAAGTCTTATTTGGAGGTGTTTTCTACCCTTCTTTGTGTCATTTCTTTGTTTTCCCTCTAAGACTCAGGAGCCAGTCCAAGCAGTGTTTGCTTTTCTGACGAGTCAACACCAACAGCCGCTCTGCAACCAGAGGCGCTGCTCCCTAATTGCACGGCTGCTATTGAAACACTCCAGTGCGAGATAAAACCCCTCATTTGGGAGGAAAATTAATTGTACACAAACAAGAACACATTTCATCCTGCATCAAATTCTTTAACATTCCCTTGGCAGAGAACTCTCTGGCTTTTTCTTTTTCTGATTGGCATCAAATTTTCCCCCTTCCCTGGGAGATATTCTGGCAAGTGGACCCAGGCTTACAGATCCCCTGAGAATCATGCCCGTCACCTCCCTTTATTGCTCCTTCTCTTGCCCATTGAAGCTGTCATTGCTCCAGCCCACCTTGAGCTGCGACCCCCCCACCCCAGCCTGTCCCTTCCCACACAGCCCCCTTTGAGGAGTGAAATGGTCCCCAGTCCACATTACACCCTCCTCCCCGACGCCCCGAGGTAAGAGAAAGATTAAACATGATGAATCGCAGCCAGAGGAAGACACTATGTGGGGAAAGAGCTTGCGCCAGCCGCAACTCTGAGATTTATTGCTGAGTGCCACCAATAACGAATTCATCCATCTTCCACGGACTGGAAAGGGGCTCCCACAGCAAGTTTGAAAAGGGCAGCGAGAGAAGTGCTGGCCTCCTGTTGGGAGCTGGCTGTGATCTCCTGCCTGGTCACCAGCCCCGGCAGCCTGGGGGCTGCACAGAGCAGGTGCCCCTGGGCAGCCACCTGTAGGGGCCAGATTGTCCCTGACCCCAAAACTCACTAACTCACTTACAGCAGGAGAAGAGGGTCTCAGATGTAACTGCCAACACCAATAACTGGATTCTGGTTCATGCTGTTGGAGTTTCCCAGCTTCCAGGAACACATCTCCTTGGGTCCCAACAGGAACCGGGCTATCATCCTACCAGGTAAGCCAAGGAGTGTGTAACATGAAGAAACGGCTGGCTAAGGTGTGGGCCAATCTCAAGGCAGCATGAGATACATCAAGGGTGTCACTGCCTTGCCAGCATGTGGCGAGGCAGCGAGGGTCTGGGGACAGGAAAGGCCTCCCTCCAAGGTCCCCTGCCAGCTCTCCCACAGGCCAAGCATGACTAGAAGCCAGAGGGCAACAGGCAGAATCATTCCTTGGGCGTGACGATCATGACCTCACTGTAGGACTTTCACTCGCCACCAGACTACCTTCCCTGATCTCCAAATGGACCGATTTCTCACCTTCTGCGTTTTCCTTAAATGTCTCAGGGTCACGCCCCTGACCACTCTGCTTAAAACTGCAAAAGCGTCTCACATAGATCTCCTCTCCCTTTGGTCCAAGGCAGGTGCTACCACCCAACGAATTCTTCATTTGACTTTGAAGGGCCATGCCTGCCCCAGCCATCAGCACCGCACCCTCCAGCAGCTGTATTGGGGGCCCTTCTCGGGGATCTCTGCACCCTTAGCATTCAGGTGTTCAAGCCCTAACCCTCAGCACGTGGCTTCATTTGTAAACAGGGTCTTTACAGAGGCAACCAAGTTAAAATGGGGTTACTAGGGTGGACCCTCATAGAATATGACTGACATTCTTATAAAAAGAGATGTGCAGCAGAGACCTGCAGAGAGGGAAGGTGCTAGAAAGACGAGGAGAAGCCAGCCGTCCACTCGCCAGGGACAGAGACTCCTTCCCTCACAGCCCTCAGAAGGAACCAACCCCGCCAACACCTGATCTGGGGCTTCTGGACTTTAGGTTACGAGGCAATAAATTCCTGTGGATTAAGCCACCCAATCTGTGGTCCGTGGTTACCACAGCTCCAGCACACCAGGAGTCACTAGCAGGCAGGTTCCATCTGGCCCACTCGCCTTCTTATTAAGTGAGCCAACATTCAGAATTCAAATGATTTTGCATAAAAATCTCTTATTGAAATTCTGGATATTGGCCATTCTGGGCCTACATGGCCACAAGTGGGACCCCAACAGGGAGGCTCCTCTCCATATTCCCACCTCCCTCTCGCCCCACAGGCCATTTCCCACCTGGCAGCCACAGGCTCCTGTTGAAACCCACCAGCATCGCCTGGGTCCTCTCTCTGCCCAGACGCCCCAGGGCTCGCAGCACACAGGAGTCAGCTCCAAACTCTTCACCATGGTGACAAGACCCTGCCCTTGGCCCAGAACCTTCCTCTCTGCCCTTATCCCAGCCTCACTTCTCACTGCTCGCTCTGCCCAGGGTCCTTTGGGACCCCCGCTGCACCCACATTGGCACCCCTCCCCCCTGGGCTGGCCCTCACCAGAACATTCTCCCCTACCCCCATGTCCCCATGGCCTG
Organism: Geosciurus inauris; assembly: GCA_004024805.1. NCBI lineage: Eukaryota > Metazoa > Chordata > Mammalia > Rodentia > Sciuridae > Geosciurus > Geosciurus inauris. Next base: position 32,829 of record PVHX01004272.1, on the reverse strand, counting down.
CACAGACAAGACCTCCTCAAGTGGCCTTTTCTGACAGTTACCCTCCTTATCCTGCAGACTTTCTCTGCTTCCGTCCCCCTCCGCCTGTTCTGTGGGTGTCCAGGAGGCTAGCCTCTCAAGGCTGCCTCCCCCAGGGCCCCTTGGGCCAGCCCATGGGATCTCTGACAAATCAGCCAGAATCAGCCTCTTGATGCTGGGCGAAGCGGGGCAGCAGCCACGATTCTCCACACCCACGCCTCCTGTGGGGGGTCCTCTCCGAGCTGGAGTTCCACCAGGTTCCCTTCCGCTCCCCCTCGCCCCTCCAGTGCTCCGCAGCTGGGGCCAGCCCCTGGGGTGGCACCACTCTACTTAGTTCCCACACCCCAGCCCCCTCCTCAGGGTCTTTAACAGTCTTCATTCAGTGTCCTTGATTCATCCTTTTAATGAGGCTCTGGTCCCTGCCCTGAGGAGCACAGGGTCTCAAACATCAAGTATGCTACAACATAGCCTCAACCAAGATATATGGCACTTGCAGAGATGTTAAAGATTAAAAACGTACATCTTCCGATCAATGAGATAAATGCATGACATGCTCATCTGTACCCTCTGTGTCTTGCGCTGAGAGGAGCTCCCGAGGCGGGGACATTACCCACTTTGTTCTTGTTGAATTCCCAGAGACAAGAGCACACTTGGCTCCCGGCAGGGCTCTCTAAATACTCTTTGAATAAAGGAGAGATACCAGCCTGTGGTAACTGGCCTCTAGGGATTCCCCTGTGGGGACTCTGCGGTCCCCTCCCACACGATAGCAGATTCAGCCTGGCCTCCGCTTGCCTGCAACAGATGTGAGTTTAGAAGCGCCCAGAGAAGCAGCCTCCAATACTCTGACTCTCGGGGACTGTGAGATGACCAATGTCTGTTTTGTGAAGCTGCTGTTTTGAGGGCGTGGAGGAGCGCAGTTTGTTTCACAGCAATGGATGACAGCACAGAGCTGGCTCCGGGACGCCCCTGAACCCGCTGGGCCACAGTGGAGCGCCACTGCCCTCCTGCAAGGACTCCCTGGTGCCCATCCTCCTCCACCACAGAGCCTCCAGGGCAGGCTCCCCATCTCTCCTGCCCCAGCCCTGGCCTGATGAAAGGGGGGCTTTCCAAAGCCTGACTCCCCAGGTCTCCCTCAGCTCTGCCCTGCCCCAGCCCTGGCATTCTTGCTGGTGAACTTTCCTACAGACAGGATATGCTGGAGCCAGACTCAGGAAACAAAACGGACGTTTACATGAGAGTCCAGAGGTTTGAGATGCAGCAAGATCCATCCCATGGAGTCTTTTATAGAGTTTTTTAAAATTATTACTCAACGTGAAGGGACTTAAACTTCTCTCTTCTTTGAATTTTGTGGACTGCTAAGGGGACGTGAGTCACCCTCATCCCCATCCCCCCTCCTCATCAGGGCCCATATGAAGAGGTGAAAGGATCTTTTCTTACACATTCCTGTTGGTAAATCAGTGTTGTGTGTCCATTATTCAGACTGCACACGCTGGGGACGCCCCCCACTCCCTGAAGCTGCTCCTGCTACCATGACAGGCGCAGGCCTTGAAGCTCGATGGCTGGTAGGCACATACTCATCACCAGCATATTGCAGTTTTTAAAAAAAATCCAAAAAGCATGATGGAGTATATAGGAGTTTCCTAGCAGAAAACACATAGGACCCAGGGCTGCAGGAAGAGGGGACGTTCTAGGTAGAGACAGGGTGGGGACAGAGGAGGCATGAGGTTTGGAGCCTGTGACAACCAGAAGGAATCTTGAAGCAGCCAACGGAATTAGGAGAAGCTGGAGCCAGAAGGCACAGCAGGCATTTTTCCAAGAATGTAAGGAGTGAGAGATCATTAAACTAACTTACCGGGGCCTCCAAGAGACGATGGGATTAATTTAATGAGAGAGGCCCCGACATTGCAAAAATCTAAATTAATTCTTTGCTCAGCTGTTCACATGAGAGGATGAGAAAGTAGTAACTTTCAGAAATCACAATACATTTTTCTTACTGAGGCGAATTTTGCAGAGAGAAAGAGGAAGGGGTGGGAAATAGAGGAACTGGGGTGGTGGGAGACGGAGCTTTCTTTAATCTTGGTGTGGAAGTGAGAAGTTCTCCACGCAGATAAACTTTTAGAAACAGCCCACACCTGTCCCTTAGCCCTCACTGGCCCCCTCCACTGCTTCTGAGCAGAGTGCTCTCCAGGAAGCAGCTCCCAGGCCACTGTCGCCTTCCTAGGACCCGTGAGTCCTCCACTCCTGCGGCTGGCCTAGCCCCTCCAACTCAGGGCCTTGGGCACTCACCCCCTACTTGGATTTTCTTCTGGTAGTTTAAAAAGTGTAGCAATCTTTTCCAGATTTCTGGCATCTCATTCTATGACTTGGAGCTTTCATGGCCCAGTAGGATAGAACCAAGATGAAATTAAAACCTAAAAACACAGACAGGTCCTATTTTCAAGAAGTCTCACTTGTAAAGATGCGTGGAGGAATACTGACAAGAAACAGCAGGGACGGGCCCACGGCTGTTTGGGTTCCAGTCTCCAGTGTGTTGAGGAGAGTGTGGCTGTCCTAGAGATACCCAGAGGGCCTCTGCACACAGGTGATGTCGTATCTTGATGGAGGGCCTGGGTTCAGCTGTGCACACCTGGTGATCCTTCATTGGCATGTACCCTGAGGAACTGGGCACTTTGATTACACTCCAATATTTACATTTATATTTTTATTACACTCCAATATTTTGTTACATTCCAATATTTTTTACTACCAGTGGGATCTTGGTGGAGGAAGAAGAGGTTTCCAAAAGGTGAGCCTCCAGCCCCGAGGGTGTTAGTACCCATCACCCCAGAACCACTCATTCCTGGCTCCTTCCTGTAGACATTTACCCTGGCCTCCACTGCTCCAAGTCCCCAATTATGGTCACCTTATTCGTTCTTATCATGTCCCATCAAGGTCCTCTAAGGCCACTCTCATCCCACATACCTCCTGCCCATGTGCTTGATCTGGAAACCCTTCCCAGCGGACAGGGCTGGCCTGACCTTGCCACCCTGCATGCACGTGTGCCCAGATCCCTGAGCCCAGATTTCTTCAGTTCAACGGGACTTTAGAGAGGTGAATCCAATCTCTCTAAATGTCATTTCTGCTCTGTGTAACCCAGAGGCAGGGCAGAACTACACCCAGACCCCTGTCTCCGTTTGGAGAAGGAAAAGGAACACTTGGAGCCCAGCTAGAGCACAAGGTCTGCTAGAACAGGCAGACCTGGCTGTTCTTGAAGCTTTCTTCTTCTCCTCCTCAGGCTGCTTCCCAGCTGCCAGAACCATCTCAGCCCCAGCCCACCCCTGCCCTCACCCCCACATAAACCCTCCAGCTTCTGAAACGGAAGAATCATTTCCAAAGATGTGTTATGGTATCACTAGACACTCAAACGCATTCTCTAGATGCTGGCCGTGTGCAGATTGGGTTTTGGGCTCTTTTCTTTATTAATTCCCTCCCCCAGCTTATCTTGGCTGGTTTTGTCCTGTATACCCTGTGTTTTAATCACCTTTACCATTGCTCTTTTGAATCTCTGGAGCACTTTAAGACTACAAATGTTCTTCTGAGCACAGCCTTTAGCCACGCTCCCAGATTTTGGTGTGAGCTGTTCTTTCTTCTACTGTTTATCAGAAAGCCTCATTTTAGTTTCAACTTCTGGGAGTGACAACCAGCCCATGTCCCTGAGTTCCATATCCTTGGATTCACAAGACCCCTAGATTGAAAATATGCCTTAAAAAATTATTTCTATACTGAATACATACTTTTTTCCTAGTCGCTATTCCCTAAACAATGTAGTATAACCAGTGTCACATAGCATTTGACACTGTATTAGGAATTATAATTAATCTAGAGGTGATTCAGAGTCCAAGGGAAGGGGTAGAACGGTTAAATGCAAATATTAGGTCTTTTTATATAAGGGACTTGGGCATCCTCAGATTTTGGTATCTGTGGGGGGATCCTACAACCCAGCCCCTATAGATGCCCCTATAGATGACAACCACCTTTGGAGGAATCTTCCAGTAAAGTGCACCCATTTTAAGTGTTCATCTCAGTGAGTTTTGACAAGTATGTCCACCTAGATAAACAATTGCCCCAGTTGAAACATAGAACCTTCCAGCATGGCCACCTGTTTATTATTTACTTTAACGTCATTAATTATGATCAGTATGTAGTTCATACAATTTTTTTTTAATTTTGTGGGTTTCTTTGTACTCCCCTCAAAATGTTTTTTAAACATCTGATATGCTCTGTCTGGCGTCTATGCCCAGCTAGCTGGCTTTCTGCCCACTTCCTGGACTTCACCCCAAGCACCCCTAACACTGCCCATCCTTACCTGCCAGCTCTGGTCAGGCTGAAGCATTGCCAAGCTTTTCTGTGAGCCTCAACTCTCCCTGCAGTAGGTGGCTTCCTGGGAGGGCAGGGACCATATCATCTGCACCCCTGTGTCTCGGGCCAGACTGGAATCCAAATGGTCCAGCGGTCCTGCAGCGTTCACTGACTGCAGTGGACTTAACCCAGCCCCCCTGGGCCCTGGGAGCCCACGCAGGTAGGCAGGTGGTTGGAAGGCCTGGCTCTTCTGCACCTCGTCCTTGCCTTGGCTCAACTCCTGGCAAGATGTTTCAGATCGTTCTTCAGAGAACCTGAATAAGGGAATTCTAACATCCTTCCAACCTTCCCTGCCGTGGCCCAGTGGCTTCAAGTGAGTAAATCACTTAAATCATCACCTGCTTTTTGTTTGGGGGATGGTGTCTTTAGATGGGGAGCCAATGGAGTCAGTCAGGGGAGGGACAGGTAGAGAGAGGTCCCTGACCAGGGCATCACTGAGATGCTCGGGGCTGGCAAGGCCTCTGAAATCCAATCCAGAGAACCTCCCAAGGGACAATAGCAGCTGCCACTGCCTATCACTGCATCCTTGTCCCTGGGTTGGTCAGGCGTCCCTGCCAAGAGAAGGACATGTGCATTCAGTTGACAGACTCAAAGGCTCAGCTTATCCCACAGGCTCCGCTCTGAGGCAGGCACTGTGCACCTGCTGGAGAGAGGGGCAGATGCACGTGGCTTGGATGAATGTCTTCCTCCTCTTTGCTTTCCCTGGGCTCCTGGAAGTTAACCAGGACCCTTTCGTGTGCCGGCTTTCCAGTCCAGAAGAACTCTGGAGGTGAACTTGAAGGCCTGCAGGGCTGCCCCTCACCCGTCCCCTTCGCTGGCTCTGCCCTCCCAGAGCACTGGCTTCTCTCCACCACCTATTTGGTCCGGGGACATCTACTCCCCTCAGGGTTATGTGATGCTTCCCTCCACCTGCTGCTCCTGGTCCCAGGCATCCCTAATGGTGTACACGAGAGGACTTGCAGAGCAAATGGGCCTAGCACACAGGAACCCTGAATCCCACGGAGATCCCTCTCCAGTTCCTCCATCACTGCAAATAAAACTTCTTGACTTGGTGCCAATGTATCTTTAGCACTTGTCTAAGCCTAGTTCATCATCCTTTTGACCAAAGAACAGGCCGGGCTTGGTGCAGAACGCAGGCCTGTGTGGACCGGTGGTTTTGTTTCTGAGGTGGCCTTAGAATCGCCGTTTACCCTGATGGTGCCGTATTCCTTCCAAAACACCCCACTGACTACCTCCCTTCTCCTGGCTGATCTGTGACTGTCCCATCCATAAAATGGGAAACAGACCTCCCTTACAGGTCCCTGCACTGCAATGCCATGCTGCCCGAGAGCCCCAGGCCCCAGGCCCAGCACAGCCACAGTGATGGCCTCTGGGATGATCACCAGGGCAGATGGCGGGAAGCCCACGTTACAGCTGGGATGACAGCCGCCCAGAGGAGAGGAGCATTCACAGCCCGGGACATGATCCTAAGAAGCCACCAGGCTTGGAAAGCATGGGCCAAACTGAACAAAGACCACGAGGCCAGGGCTGCTCAGGAGAGCGGGGGCGGAGCTGAGGTCAGAGGAAGCAGGGGAAGGGATGCGGTTGCTAAGCAACGCTGCTGACGCCTGTGTTGGCAGAGGTGGCGAGGGCACCAGGGCATCAGTGACATCTATGCGGCTCCGAAGTCACCAGTAAGCTCTGTCCTTCACGGCTTCCCTGGGATATGAAATTAGGGAAAGTAAAACCAAGGAGCCCACACCACGCTCGGAGGGACGGATTCCTGCAGAAGCGAGAAGAGCAGCAACCAGGGCAGGGCGGAGACCCCGAGGCTGGGCGTGAGAGTGAGGACGAGGGACGCGGCTCCCCAGGCAGCAGAAGCCTCCAGAAGACGGCTCTGGGCGGCCCACAGATGTGGGGCCAGATCACCCAGGTCATTTGGTTTCAAGCCAGAACTGCTTGAAACCAAACGAACACACTTGGAACACACACAGAACTGCTTGATCCAAATGAACACACTGCGGAAATGACAGGCACAGGGGAGCCGGGCTGGTCCCCGGGGCCATAGAGGGACAAACACGTCTTTGCCAGCCTCTTGAACATTTTCTTCCAGTTACCTGAGTCAGTCGTTGTACCTCTGCCTTAGAGAGTTGGCGCTGGCTTTCTGTCCATGAGCAGATGAGAGGACCCCACTGTAAGGAACCTGAGAGCCGCTCCCAGGTGCAGACGAGGACCCGAGGCCCACTTCCTGCTAGCTCTGAAGCTGTTGCCTTCATCTCTGTGCAGGGCAGCCTGGGAGATGTGCCCGCACTCCAGCAACCAGGTGCCCTGCCACCATGGACAGGAGGGACACTCGGGGCACCAGCTGTCCCTGCTGCAGCTCTGTGACTCCTGCCCGCCCCGGCAGGGCAGCCGTGAGTGGGGGCAGATGGCCTGCAGCCCCACACCAGCAAGGCAGGCGTGTTCATGGAGCCCAGTCATCCCTGCAGGAGGACAGCACTGGCTCGGGCGGGATCAAGCCTTCTGCAAACGGACAGGCCACAGGGGAAAGGCAGTGGCCATGATGGGACGTCCACAGCAGCCCCCGCGCCTTCCTGGGACTCCAGGGCCCTTCCTGCTCCAGGCACCTGGGGGGATGCTCAGAGGAGGAGATCTGGGGCGGCCACTCTGCCTCTGAGGGAATGTGATTACAGGGCCTGAGAGCAGTCTGCCACCTGCCGAAAATACACCGTCACCTTCCTGTCCCCGGGGTGCAGCCGTGTTGGGGAACCGTGCTCTTCTCAGCCCTGGCCCAGCAGGCTCTTTCGGCTGCATGGGACCTCGCTCCCTGGAGTGCCACTGGTGGACAGGCCTGGCCACTCAGAAGTGGCACTGCAAGCCAGGGACCCCAGGAGCAGAGCCGATGAGGGGAGGCCTCGCGCTGGACACGGGGAGCTGCCCGGAGCAGGAAGCCTCAGCCCCTGGAGGAGGCTGTGGAAGCAGGGCCAGGGGCACCGGGGCCAGATCCCCCCAAGAAGGCCTGAAACAGGGGTGCTGGAGGCAGGGGGAGGGGCCTGAAGACAGGGGAGGAGGCAGGTGTGGGTGAGGGCGGGGTTCCTTCCCTCATTCATCCTACGAATGTTCACCAGGTCCTGCTGGTGCTGGGTGGACAGGGACAGGTCGGATCGCCGTCCTCATCATTGGTCAATTTTATACCTCACAAGCACACCCTGAGCCAGGACCTGCCTGGGCACAGGGACACCAGACACAGGAGCCCCTCCCTCCCAGCGCTGACATTCTAATGGGGGTCTGACACCCCAGAACAGATGGACACAATGACAAGAGCTGGGCCCAGGACCCTCCTGTCCCTGCGTCTCCAGATCCTCCTTCCCAGGTCCGGGAGGCATGGACTCCCCACCTGGCAGCGTCTTCTGCCCAGTTCACTTCTGGGTCCCCTTGAGGGCTCCAACCAACACCTCCGCCCTGACGTGCCCCCTCTCCAGGGCACAGGGCAGCGTCCAAGCCGGTGGGGAGACCTCACCTCACTTCAGCCCCAGAACCAGGCGCGAGGCCCAGTCGGCAGCCAGATCCACACCCAGAGCCCGACGGCAGGAGACTCGGGGACGTGCCATCTCCACGTCCAGGCTCACTCAGGAGGGTGTAGGGAGGACAGCAGGGCCGGGTGGCATCCTCAGGGACCTCCCTGGGCTGTCACCACCTAGGCCTGCCCTGTCCCCACTCTGACCTCTACAGTAAGGTCCCCTCCCACCTGTCCCTGCAACATACCCTGGGGGCCTGTGCAAAGCCAGCACACCCGTTCCTGGGAGACCAGAGTCCACGTCCCTAAGCCACGGAGGGTGCTGGGGGAGCAGGCGAGGGCTTGTGAGGAAAATACTCCTTTCCCCAGAGAAGCCCCATGTCGGCTGCAGCCTGAGAGGACCCCACGTGCTCTGTCCCTCCAGCACCAGGGAGATGCCACAGACTGGGCCCTGTGCCTCTGTGCACCTGTTGTCACTGGCAGGGCAGGGACTGGGGTCTGGAGTAGAGCCTGGGGGTCACAGAGGGAGGACAGTGTCTGGGAAGAAGAAACCCCGGGGGGGCTGTTTGCATTTTGCCATTTCAGAGCCAGATGTTGGGAGCAGGAAATTCCACTTGAGGTCACACAGCGAGAACATTCTCACAGAACATTCCCGTGGATGTGGTCAGCAGGACCAGAACCTGAGCTTCCTCGGAGCACGGCCCCGGGGCAGATTCTCTGGGTCCAGATCGCAGAGCACAGCTCACTAGCCGGAGGCCTCAGGCCGATTCTTCACCTCCTTGCCCCTCCTTTCCTTCACCAGTAAAGATGGTGACAGTCACAATAATGATAGTCCCCATTGCCTGGGATTGTTGCTGATTGTGGCAGAAAATATCAGCAAAGAGCTCAGCACAGCGTCTGCCCACAGGACACAGGACTTGAAATGTTAGGGGCCATAGCCATCGTCTACTTGCATCGAGTTTATACTGATTATTGATTTTGCATGGGTTATGATTGATCGGTTTTACATTGATTACTATATTGCATTTGATGACACTGATGATGCTCATTTATCATCAGTTCTGCAGTTTTCAGAGTACATCGTTTCTCACTTCTCTTTCCCAGCATCCACTGATCCTGGACGGCTACCCAGCCTCCATCACCTGCTCAAACTCCAACAATCACATTGACATTTCCAACAGCAGGAAGTCACAAAAGATAAAGACAGGAGTGCCCCCTCCCTGTGAGGACAAATCTCTGAAGTCATACATGATGCTTCCACTTACTTTCCACTGTCTAGGATAAAGTCACGTGGCCATGCTGAGCTCCCAGGGAGGCTGGGAAGTTAGCCATTACCTTCTGTTGCCAGAAGCACAGCAGAGTCAGCAGTTCTCTTACCAGTGAAGAAGGGGAAACAGCTTAGCTCTTAGGGGACCCCTGTAGCTCCCCGCCACTGCCACTTTCTTGGAAAAGTTAGTGGGACTCTATTTGGAATATCAGACTTCTTATCTATAAAATAAGATCCACACTTACAAGGTCTGGCTGGCTGTGGACCCTGTCCTCTTTCCACTAGTCCAAACCACCTGGGACGCCACTCTGTCACTTTTCCGTTTCTCAGCAGGGACCAGTAGGCCAGCTGTGCAGCTTGGTAGCCAGGGAACCATGTCAATAGATTACCTTTCATTCTGATGATTGTGATCTTTGATGCACAGAAATTTTTAGTTTTGATGTAGTCTAATTTATCTATTTTTCTTCTTCTGTTAATTGTGGTGCGAGACCCAAGAAATCATTGCCAATCCAATGTCCAGAGACTCTCCTTTATGTTTTCTTCTAGGAGTTTTATAGTTTAAATTTACATTTAAATATTTAATCCATTTTGAGCCAATTTTTATATATGGTGTGAGATAGGGTCTCATTTCATGCTTTTGTGAGGATATCCAATTTCCCTGGCACAATTTCTTAAAGACACTGCTCTTTCCACATTAAATGGACTTACCATCTTTGCCCAGTCAACTAATCATATACACAAAGGGTTATTTCTAGGCTTTCTATACTGTTCCATTGATTTATCTGTCTTTCTACAGTAATGCCTTATTTCAATTGCTGTAGCTTTGCAGTAACTTTAAAACTGAAAGTGTGAAACTTCTAATTTTATTCTTTTTTCAAGATTGTTTTGGCTCTTTGATATTTCTTGAGATTTCATATGAATTTTAGGATGGACTTTTCTATTTTTTCAAAAAATATCATGGGATTTTGGTAGAGATCACACTGAATCTGTAGATCAATTGGAATAGTGGTCATCCTAACAATTATTTCCTCCAATCCATGAACAAGGACAGAATGTCTTCGCATTATTTAATTTCTTTCAGCAACATGTTTATTTTTCAGTGTATAAGTCTTTCACCTCCTTGGTTGGGTTTATTCCTCAATATTTTTTCTTTTTGATATTATTGTAAATGGAAATTTTTCTTAAATTCTTAATTATTTTCTTATTTTCAAAATTCCTTTCAAATTGTTCAGTTTTAGTGATAGAATGCAACCAATTCTTACTTGTTAATCTTGTATTTTCTGCAATGATGCTGAATTTATTTATTAGTTATCACAGGTGTTTTTAAGTGAAAACTTGGAGCTTTCTACATATAAGATCCTATCTTCTGTGAACAGAGATAATTTTATTTCTTTCTTTCCAATTTGGATGCCTTTTATTTCCTTTTCTTGCCTAATTGCTCTGGCTAGAACTTCTAGTACTACGATGAATAGAAGTGCTTCCTCTACTAGATTGTTCTTGGTAGGTTTCTTCTCTTGATTCAGATCTCACATTAACATTGTCTTCCTACAGAAGGCCACTTTGATGAACTCTGACCCCTATTCCCTTTGCTATCACATCAACAAACATCATCTTACACCAGTTAGCATGATCTGAATTACATCATTTATTATTTCCTGTCTCTGCCTCCTGGGTATGGCTCCATGTTTAATGGGACCTGTTCTTCAGGCAGGCCCAGTGCCTAGGATGGACTCTGACACACAGATTCTTTGATGTGTCTTTAACAAATTGGTCAAAGCTGGGACTGAGGCCCTGCCAATATGCAGGCTCCCAGGCCCCTGGTGATGCTTTTCTCTCTAGAGCTTTCTTCTTTGACTGTCCACAAAAGTCTTTCATCCAGCCAGGTTAATTTCTCGCCATCCTCTATCATTTTCCAGGTCAGCTTGTTGCTCATCCGGGAGGGGCAGCCTCACTGTGACCCAGGATTGCAGAGTAGGGAGCATATTTTTATGATGGTAGTCAGTCTAGGTGAATACTGTCCCATCCACATCCCGCTCTGCAGCCATCAGGAAATGAAGCATCCACCACCACCACCCCCCAAAAGAGAAAGATAAACACTTAGCCAGATAGAGAGAGAGGAAGGGGAAGGAGAGATTTCACAATGAGTGAGGGATGCATTTGCCAGGGCTGAGTGAGACCATATGTTTCCTCCTAGTCTGGAGATCTGAGAGGATGCCTGGAGGAGAAAACACTCCCAAAAGAGGATACTCCTTCCTAAGAGTAGCCCGCAGCAGTGTCGGGGAATCTGTTGAAATGGAGGCTTTGGGTTATTATCTAGTCGGGGGAGAGTATCAAGATGCAGGAGAAAATACAGTGTGCTCCAAACCTAGAGCTTTGGAGAGTCCACTGCCCACCTGCAGGTGACCACCGGACGGCAGCTGGCAGAGTAGACACACACAGGGGACTGGAGGGTGCTCCCCCTCCCCACAACCCCTTCCTGTCTCCGTTTAGAAGTGAACAGTGCTGTTTGGCTGTCCTTCGAGAGCAATTAGAAGCAAAACTGCCAATTACAGGTCAAATGCCCAAGCTCTCCTTCAGAAACCTCTCTTCCTAAGGCCTAGACCCTTATGTCAGAGCCACCTCCGGACCTGATGCATCTGTGACCCCAACACTCACCGGGTGCTGGGGACTGCAGTGCTGAGCACTCCAGGTGCACTAACTCCAGGATCCTGGGCTGGGTGCAATCAGAAGGGCTGGGGGGCTCCACAGCACCCAGGTGGTGAGAGTCAGCTGGACAGGGTCAAGGCTCCCTGGGGCCCGGGGCTGCAAGACAGCAGAGCTGGGTTCCAGGCCACCTACTGGCACCAGCCCCCAGCTCTAACCACTGACCACACTCTATGCCCTTACTGAGTGAAAGAGGGACTCAGTGACTGCCTCAGATGCCAATATTGCTCTCTCCAGGAAAAAGTGCTACTCTCTGAGCCAATGAGTCCATCTAGCAGGACATTAAAGAGACTGTCCCAGATGTCTCGGAATTTCAGCTGTCCCCCTTCCTTGAGCAGAGGTGGACATTGGAAGGAGCTGCCTGGGAGGGAATTCACGAGAAGCTCTTCTGCCTAAGGCAAGGAGCAGAAGAGATCACCTGCGAGACCCCCCAGGAACCTTGTGGAAATTTCGCCCATCTTTCTTTCTGCTTCAACTTTTCCAGGGAGAGAACCTGAGCAGAGAGAGGCCTCTGGAGAGTTGGGCCAGGATCCCTGCAGATCGGAGTGTGGAGAGAGGGAGAGGACTGGGGCCTCCCCTTGCCTGCAGAAAATGGGAACAGTCAGAAGAAAGCGCTGGAGCTGCCCTTGATGCAGGACAGTCGGGCAAACTGTGCTTCCTGGGAGTGTTGGGGGCATCCCTGGGCAAAGGGAATGCTGGGCTGGAGCCATCTTTGAAAAAGTCAGCCCACTGAGGGTGGCCCAGGGCTCCCCAGGGCAAAAATCAGACTGACAGGTCAGCAAGGGACATTCTCAGTGCCCTAGTATCTCAGAAGCGGGCACCTGCTCTGGATTGGGTCAGGATGAGGGTTGGGTCCATCAGCAAGGACTGCATCCAGGACATGGGCCCAGGGAAGGAAGTGGGAAGAGGACCAGGAAAGGTCAGGGCGTGAGTTGCAGCAGCTCCCGGTCCCGCCCCACGGACATGGCCAGCTCTCTGGGTGGCAGGAGGCAGAGCGGCAGCCCCAGCTGTCCTAGCAGGGCAGACATTGGTGCCACCTGTGGGGGAGCAGGCACCGAACACTGAGGAAGACAGCGCCCCTGAGCCAGAACAGCACCCCACACCAGCTCCATGTCAACCCCCCTGTCCCCTCTGCCAGGAGAAGGCACGCGTCAGCTGGCTTCTCACAGCCCCGGCTCCCAGGGCCTGGATCTCTCTCCTGGCATGAGAACAGATCAGCTCCTCTGTACCAGGAGGCAGGGGACACACAGGCTGTTGACAGCCTGGACACAGGCCTGTCCTGAGTGGACGCTGCTTCCTGAAGAGCACAGCTGTCCTTAGGGCTGGGCCAGCAGGGCTCCACTCACAAAGCCAGGTTGGCCTAAATGAGGACCAAAAATAGTTTATCAATCACGTCTTCACACAGCTCACCCTGAATACGCAACTGCCCCTCAGCGGGTGCACGTTATCATGTCCAAGCCCTTGGTTATTCTGTGATGAGGGCAGCTGCTGGGCTTTGTCTCCTTGCTTTCATATAATCATACAATGTCATTTTTGCTCCTTTAAAATGAGGACATAAAGACACCTGTGAGGGAAGCCAAGTGCAGTCCTTTTAGACCAGCACTGTGCCATAGAGAAGGTGAGCCAGGCCTGTAATTTTAAAAATTGAAATGGGCACATTTGGAGGAAGAAAAAAAACTAAAAAGGAACAGATAAAATTAAATTTCATGACATTTTTTACTTAACCCAACACATACCTGAAATATTATTTCCACATGTATAAATGTAAAACTTTAAATCATTGGCATTTTTCATACAGTCTTCAAGATCTGGTATAAAGACAAGTGCCACTTACAGCACATTTCCATGTTTATCAGAAATACTTGATCTCTACTTAGATTTCAGAAACTTCACAGTTGAAAAAAATTCCATTGCTTGACCCTGCTGGCTGCGTCACAAGTTCTCAGTTGCCACCTTTGGCTGGTGACTTCCGTATTGGGCAGATCATTCCTGGGTGTTTTTCAATCCTCTCTCTCTCTCTCTCTCTCTTTCTATATATATATATATATATTTTTTTTTTTTTTTTTTTTTTTTTTTTTTTTTTGGTGCCAGGGATTGAACTCAGGGCCACTTAACCACTGAGCCACATCCCCAACCCATTTTATGTTTTATTTGAGACAAGATCGCGCTAAGTTGCTGAGGCTGGCCTTGAACTGCAAACTCCTGCCTCAGCCTCCCAAGCGGCTAGGATTACAGGCATGCGCCTTGGCACCCGGCTCTTTTAAAGCTTTTTGCCTGCTCAAATCTTTCCCAACAATTCAGCTTGGTTTTCATAAAGGCAGCAGCTTGCTTTCTTGCCGTACTCCTGATTCCTCCTCTGCTCCGTGGCTGTGATGTGCATGAGCTACACCAACAGTCCTCAGCAAGCAAGCTGGGAACAAATCCTGACTTTTTGGTAAAGAGGCCGCTCCAGACTCCCACCAGAGAGGAGCTGATCACCCCAAGCTGTGGCTCCTCACTTGTGTTTTCAGAGGAAGGGAGAGGAGTGGATGGGGGAGGCAGATCAGTTAAGGGAATTTGCACAGAGAAGATCGCAGCCGGCTCTTCGTGCTCCAAGTGCAATGAGTGACAGGCAGAGTCGGGCAGAGACCAAGCCCCTCTCAGGGGGCTGTCTCCAACATTCTTCCCCACATTCCTCTTTCCTTACAGAAGCCTGACTCGGTCTCCCCGTACCCATGCATCCCCTTGGCTGGGGGACACCAGCAGGTTCCAGCTTCGGGGTCATGCAGATGACTTCACGGCACTAACATTCAGCAGGTCCCCGGGGATCTTTAGCAGCCCAGGAGAGGACGTGTGGCCTACGATGGCTACTTGTGCTAAAGAGGTCACCCACGCTTCACCAAGGGGAAGGTTTGTTTCTCAATGCCAGGAGCCTGGGATAAAGGGACATGTGGTCTCCATCACAGGTGGTAGCCGTGTGGTGACCAAGAGGGACACTGACTTGCAAATGAAACCACAGCAGCTCACTGGCAAAGCAGAGAGGCTGGTGGGGCTGAGCTGCTCCATCAACCCACGTCAGAGCCCCTGTGCCATGGAGAGGACGAAGTCTCCAGCTGGGGAGGCCGATGCACTCGGGGCTTCAGCTGCTCACAGCGCACAGCAAACTAACTCATGCGATTCCTCACAACGCCCTCTCTGAGCCCCAGCAACCAGCAACCTCTCTCTTCCTGAAGCCCCACGCCCTTCCTCTCTGCACCAACCAGCTGCACCCCACATGCTGTTTTGTGCCCAAATGTGTCTCCCCCACCAGCCCCTGGCCCACTGAGAACAACGTCTCTTCATTGCTTTCCTCCCAGCGAGGACCCTACGCTGAGTAGGTGCTTTGTAAATTCCTTTGCACAAACGAGTATTTTATTTCAGGTCCTTGTAAAACTAGATGGATGGGTAAGAAACACTTTTTTTTTTAAGGAACTCAGTACTAAGGTGTAAACTGCTCTGTTAGACAACACCACCGTACTTTGATGCCAGTAAAGACAGGTTTTAAGATGTTTTATTTCATTGTGACAAACTATACATCCATAAAAGTCCCATCAGTCTTTTTCCCAGTTGATGGTATTTGAAGATTCAGTAATTTCCTTCCCGCAATTGATATCCTTCCTTTACGTCCACCTGCAGGACAAGTAGCAGCCACACTAAATCTCCCACATCTCCTAGCAGGGCCTGGAGCACTGTGGCGCCATTCACTCCTCAACTGTGGGGGCTGCCCAGCCTTGCCAGGAATGCACCCCAGCCATTAGAGTCAAGTCCAGGCCGAGTCTTTAACAGAGAAAGCTAAAACTGCCCTGGGCAAATTTAGAGGTGGGATTTCAAAGAAGGAAACTTGTTTGGGTTTAAATGAAAGGCTCGTGTTTCAGGGACTTTCAGCAGATGAGCAGTGCAGGCCCTGAGCCTGCGGCCTGGGCTCAGTCCTGGCTCCAACACCTTCAAGCTGAGAAAATTGCAAACCCCTGTGAACCTCGGTTTTTCTATCTGTAGAAGGGGCAGCAACATAAGAGACCCGCGGCTTCTTACAGGTGTGATGAAGTCAGGCCTCGCCAATGGGAAGGAGCCGACTCTGGGGCCCGAGAGCCAGGGCCAGCGGCCCTCCCTCCACCTGCTGACTCTGGGACCCTGGGCAGGTCACCAGGGTCCCTCTGCAAGTGGAGGTGGTGCCTCCGGCACAAGGAGGGTGACGATTCCACATGATGCTTGGTTGGTTTTGTTGGAAGCTTTTTGTTTATTTCTGTGAAACAACGGAGTGCCGGGTCCACAGAACGGGCACAATGCATTCGTCCAGTGAAAGGACACGGAGCACACAGAGCACGTGACCAGGGTCCAACGACCTGAGCATCCGCCAATCTGATGTTCACTGGAAAGTAAGGCCAGAGCCCAGGGTCGCCTCGCCCACCTGCTTCCCTCGTCCAGGCCCATGTCTCCAGGCTCCGTCCTCCGCCTGGGCACCCGCGGGCCTCTGAGGTCGCCTCTACACTCTGCTCCCTGCTCCACCCCACCTGCCTCTTGCACACTCCATCTCTCCCACACTCCATCAGACTCACACACTCATGCTCTTACACACACATGCATGCACACTCCCCCAACCACATTCACACACGGCCCCAGAGACCCATGCAAACCAAGGCTCCAGCCCCAAGGCCCCATCCCAGCCGCCTGCACAAATGCTGCACTGGGCCCCCTCAGAGGTCCCCGCCCAGGTGCCCAGCTCCAGGAAGCTGCAAGGTCTGGGCAAAGGCCCAGGCCCGGGGCACCTCCTGGGACTCACTCCTGCTGAGAACACAAAGGGGGACAGTCGATGGTCTCCCTGGCCCAGCCCTCCCACCTCTGTCCCCTCCCCAGTGACCACAGCAAGCCTTGCTGCCCAGGTGGGCATCTGAAGCTTCCCCGGGCCCCGCCCTGAGACCCTGGCAGCATTGTTACCTGGCTACAGGTGCCAAGCACCCATGCCAGGGAGCAACTGCCACCAGTGCAGGCTGTACTCTGAGCTCGCTCAGAACCCAGGGAGAAGGCCAATCCTGTGTCCTTCACGCAGCCAGAGAGGAACACAAGGGCAGATGCAGCAGCTAAGGAAGGACTGGCCTGAGCTGTGAAGGTCGGTGCAGAACTCCAGGGCTGCTGTCTCGCCAGTTATCCCTTCTCTCTGCCAGGCACTTGCCACCCAGTGTCACTGAGGAGGGTCGACAGCAAAACTGGGAGGGCTCCTCCCGTCCTGTAGGCTATGGCCTCAGGGCTCAGGGAGGGGCAGGACTCTGTTCTCATGAAGAGCCTGGCTGGTGGGGAACCACCTTCCACAGCCAATGAGCACACAGAGGAAAGAGTCCTGGTGGGGGGTAGCGGGAATCCCTGAGCCCCAACTGGAAGAGCCGGAGGGCCTTAGCGGAGGGAGGGCTGGAGCTGAGCCTCCAGGCACCAGCAGATGTGGAAAGAAGGAAGGAGGAAGGTATAGATAGGAACAGCTCAGGTGAAGCCAGAGACAAGCTCCTACCTGGCGGGAGTGAGGAGGGGGCTCTGGTGGGCAGGGGGAACTGTGAGAAGCAGAACCAGGTCCCAGAAACTGGACGGCGGAGGACCAAAAGCCAACCTGTGATGGTATTTAACATTTAAAACTCAAAACTTTATTTTTAGATGTATTGTAAAAGCAAATTTTATATACTTGACTTTATAGAAACAGTAAATTAGAAACCAAAGCAAGGCTATGAAGCAGTATCGCCTGGGGAAGGCCTAGGGCCCGGCAGGCTCTCTTGGTTCAAAAAGGAAATGACAGAGCACCAGGCAAGAGCAAAGCCATGTTAGCCCTTGGAAGGATGGGGGAACTAGGGAGGTCCCAGCTTTCTACCCTGATGTCTCCACATTAGGTCGGGGAGGTGACCTAACATGGTGACTATCACCTGGATCATTCTGCAGGGGAGCAGGAGCTGCCTGTGCCCTGCACGTAGCCCTGGAATCTCCAGCAGGCTCAGACTCACTTCCATCTGCCAACATCAGCCTCTCTTTGCCTTAAAGGCTGCGTCCACGACCTCAGCAGCTCACTTTGTCCCTACATGTGGCAGGCAGGAAGTGCCAGGGAATTAACGCCCCCTCCAGCAAGCCCCAGAATGGCTCATGGCAGTTGGTGTATCAATACCCTTGCTCCCTGGCCCCGGGCCTCCTCTGTCATGTGTGATTGGCTCCATCTCTCAGGCTCTTTGCAACTAATCTTGGCACCAGCCAGCCCAACACCACGCCCTGAACTGGCATCCTCCCTTCCCGTCTCACTTCCTGATGCCTGTGGGAGCAACCTGAGGTCTCCTCCCAAAGAAGCCACTTGCTCTCAAATTCTTATCTCTGCTCTGCACCTGGAACAACCCAAACTAAGGCACCAGCCACCAGCGAGATCTGTGCCAATCCCAATCCCTGGGTCAGACCCCAAATCTGAGAGACTGAGTCCAAAGAGCCCTGGAGCAGAGCTCGGGCTGATAACTAGATGTGAAATCAACTCCTGGGAAGGTTGTATGGAGTTTCTACCAGGAGGAGCTGGATGTTCCCATGAAATGTGTTCATATGGGATTCATTACCGGGAGTGAAACTAGAACGGAATCAATCAGATCTGCCGCTGGCAAAACTTACGGGGCTTCTGCCATGGAACATGGATTTGAGCCATGCCAGGGTGTGCCCAGGAAACGGGATGGGGCACAACCACAGTTGACAGGGAGGATACTGGAAGGGGTATCTGCTTTCATCAGGAATTTGAGAAGAAAAATCACCAGTAATGGAGCAGCCTGGCGGGGAGAGGTGGTTTCTGACTTATCGTGGATAGACATGGTAGTCACTCCGCAGACAAACCGAACAGAAGGAGCTGGATCGGGAGGGAGGGCACAGGTCCAGTGTCAAGTGTGCTGAGCTTCAGCTGCCCTTAAAACACCCAGGTGGAGACATCAAGACGCCTGTAAGCACAGGGGACCCTAACTCAGGAGCTGCTAGAGCCGTAGAGAGCATGTGCCTGCAGATGTGAGGCCAGGGGTGGGGACTGGAAGGGTGTGTGTGTTGTTGTGTTAAAATGTCTTTAACATCTCTCTGGAACATCACTTTTGGACACACGAGTTGCTTGCACCTTGGGGCTATAAATAATACTGCTACGAGTGGAGTCTGTGAATGGCTCCCGAAGGCCTTGCTTTCAGTTCTGGTGGTGGACTCCCAGCAGCGGAGCTGCTAGAGCACAGGTAATTCTATTTTCATGTTTTGAGCATCCATGGCGGCTGCGCCCTCCCACGTTCCTCCCAACCGTGCACAAGTCTCCGTTTCGCAACGTCTGTGTTAACACTTGTTATTTTCTGGGTTTTGATAGCACCCATCCTAATGGGTGTTCATTAGTTCAGAGGTTTTTAAACTGCAGAGGTCACAGAGGTACACAGCAGAAGAGGACTGGTGCCATACCATAATAAGCCAGGGATGAGATATGGGCCCCATGACTGGATCTGCTGGGGATGCGCTTGGCTACAAGTAACGGTGCTGTGAGAACGTTTACTGTTCTGCTTATAAAAGCCTGGGAGATGGTTGGAAGTGCAGGTGACAGGGACATCACCCCTTCTGGCCTTACACTGACTGTCTTCAAGGCCAGGCTCTGAGCACGCAAGACTTCATGCGGAGCAGTAGGAAGGGATGCGAGGCAGAGCCTCCTCCTTCCCAGACTCTGGCTTTTTGAATGGGAAGAAAACAGCTTCCCCAAAGCTGTCAGCAGAGATTTCCCTGCATCTCACAGGCAAGGACGAGCTGTGACTGGCATCTGGGGGTCTTGCTGAAGAAGAAATTGCTGGGCCCACTCACAGCATTTCTGACTCTGCAGACCCTGAGTGAGACCCCAGGATATTTCTAACAAGTTCCCAGGTGATGCTGATGCTGCTGGTGCAGGGATCACACTTTGAGATACACTGGCATAAGGGATCTTGAACCCTACCCCCTTGAGCTGGGTCCATAACCACCCCAACAAAATCAGGTTTCCATCACCAACAGGAAAAGATATGAGATGTGGCAAGAACAGACTTCCTGCTGCAAACTCTCAGCCAAGCTCGTTGCATCTCTTCACTGGCTAGATTCTAAGGCCTTGGAGCAGAGGTCACCTTTTGGACCCTGGAGTCGGATAGAGTTCCTGGGACTTGGTAGCAACTTTCAAGACATTTGCCCAATGAATCGATAGGTGACTGTGTCATCAGAGGCAGCCAAGGCTGCTGCTGGCTCCGGTCACCTGATCAAAGCATCTTCCAGGAGCTCAGGCAGGCAGGGGGCCTTCTAGGCACAAACCAGCCCCTTTCCTACCAGGTTCAGAGACAGCAGCAGCCCGGCTGCCACTCTGATGTGACACTGCAGAATGAGATCCCAGCCTGTGGGTCACCAAGAACCAGGCCTGTTGGAAGCTTCTGTCTGCACCCAGGCTGAGGCACACAGCCTATGGCCATAGGCCCCAAATAGTTCCTGCTAAATGACCCACGTGGCACGGTTCCTGTTGAAGCCCAAGAAACAAGCCCTTGATTCACTGTCCAAACAGATGCCACCGACTGAGAAGGCCTGCAGCCCAGCTCATCTAACTTTATGAATCTGTGGGAACACGGCTGCCATCAGGCTATGCTTACATCTTCCTTTATCCACAGGGAACCTTTAGAAGGTCGCAGGCATGGAAGAGATGAATGGGAAGAGGACTGTCCTGTGTAGAGCTGATCCTTTTATTCTAAACTCACACGCTCGATCCACAGAATTATCCTGGAGGGAACAAAGTGGAGGGAGATTTTGGTACCCATTTTACAGATGAGGATACAGAGGTTCAGAGAATGAGCCAGAGCCAAGATCATGCAGCCAGAAACCAGAATCTGCAGGCTGTGGGCGTATGGATGAATTTTATATGATCTGCTGTTTATGAATGCACAAAATTTTTCCTGCTTCAATCCAACGATTCAGTAAGCAAGGCACCGGGCCTGTTCCATGACCACATCTAACACAAGAAATAGGTTCATTGGGGCTCAGGGGCTCAGCCAGCACTGGGCCTCTGGGAGGCTAGGGTTGGGGAGGTTCCATCCAGTCTCCGCAACCTCAGACTCACCGTCTCTGATCTTTGATTGCCTAAACATAAATGGAGTCTAAGGATGGGGATTAAATAGGAGGCACTGAGTTTTCTGCCTGCCCACCCGCCCACCACACACTTCAAGTGTTGGGCAGCAGGTGCTTTCCTCCTGTGGCCACCAGATACTCCCATGACACTTGCCCACGTCCACAGGTTGAGTCCTACCTTTCCAGACCAATTTCAGAAAGTAAAATTCCTGAGCACCTCTGCGGCGGGGGCACAAGCACTCCAGCAGCGTTCTGCCGATCAGACCTGCCCACATGAGACAGGGGCCCAGAACAGAGCCACAGGCACTGGTGGCCGCACCTAAGACACTGTGGCAAGAGCTTTGGTTCCCTCAGGGCCACAGCAAGGGCCAAAGGCATCCAGGCCCGGCTTCAAAGCGGGGTGTGTTGCCAAAGCAGCCCACACCGGGCAGCGGTCTTTGCTGCCTGCATGGTGGAGCCCGACCCTCCCACGGATTAGGAACCACTTTGAACAAATCCTTGTCCTGCTCCAACCAGCCACGGTGTGTCTGGTTCGCAGCCCGGCTCCTGGCACACGAGGTAAGTGTTCAGCAGACAGTCGCTGCCACACATCCTGCTCTCCGAGGTGAAGGGAACCGAGGGACTGGCGTGGCTCGTCCCAGAGGCCTCTGCTGCAGTCTTGGTCGGCAGCCCAGCCCTTGTGGGCACCAGCGCCTGCCAGAGCACAGAAGACCGGATGCAAGCACAAAGGATGAGTCACCCATGAGCAAGCGCAGGGCGAGGGCGGGCCTGGGTGCCAAGCAGGGGACGGGACTATGACTGACGGGAGGTGCTTTGCAGGCCCGTAGTGCTCTGCAAGGCAAGGCCCCGTTGGAAGGGCCACAGGAGCTGACGCCGGGCCCTCGCAGGCCAGCCTGGGATGCTGACGGGACCATTAGCCGCAGCCTCGGCTGTGGGCGTAGAACCTGGCTACCGGGGTCTCCTGTTTGTGCCTCCCCAGGTGAAGTGACCTCCTTATGCCTGGCTCTGGGCCATGCAAGAGTCATGCAGGATATGTGGACTGGGAGGGGCCCACGGCTCCTGCTAGTGGAAATGCGGATCATGCCCCACCCACTTCCTCCTCTAGAACTCTCCATAGCCAGACGGGCTCTGGAGGCCAGGCCTGAGCCTCCACTAGCACAGCCTGCTGCCCTCTCCCCACCACAGCAAACCAACGTCAACCCACTGCATCTGCACGGCCTTTGCATGTTTTAGAATCACCTGTGCATCTGCGCATGCCCTTCAGGATCAGCTAGGTCCTCAGCTCCCTTGGGAATCCTGACACCCCTCTCCGGCTTCCCTCCCGCACAGTAGCCGGGTGGTCTGGGGAGCAGCTCATACAGCCAACGAAAACCCCCTAACACTGAATTGTGGTGATGGTGGCACCACTTGGGGACTCTATTTATTTATTTATTTATTTATTTTTATGTGTTGCTGAGGATCGAACCCAGTGCCTCATGCATGCCAGGCAAGCGCTCTACCACTGAGCCACAATCCCAGCCCCACTTGGGGACTCTTAATGTCATTCAATGGTACACCTAAAGTGGGAGATTTGATTTTATTTTACATGAATTATTCCTTAATCAAATTTGAAAAAAAAATACCTATGTCAGACCCATTGTTGACCCAGCAAATCAGAATCTCTGGTTTCTATCCAGACTGAGACCCTTGCTCTTGTGACTGTCACCTTGGAGACATCTCTTTCCACCACCAACCACCGTCCAAGGGAAAAGAAAGAACCCCTGGTGGGTGTGTTAGTTTCCTAGGGCTACTGTGACCAGGACCACAACTGGTGGCTTGAAGCAGCAGAAACAGCCTCTCTCAGGTTCTGGAGCGTCTGAAGGTTCCAGCCCCGCCTCTCCCTCCTCGCCAGGGCAGCCAGAGCCCTTGGCGTTCCTTGGCGTGTGGCCACACAACCCTAGTCTCTGCCTCCAACACGACGCGGCCTCCTTCCCTGTGTCTCTGTGGTCCTCTTTTCTCTTCCTGTAAGGATACCAGCCATTGGCTGTGGGCCCACTCTAACCCAAGTGTCACCTCATCTGGATCCCTTACCTCGGCAAAGACCCTCTTTCCAAACGAGGTCACACCCCACCACTCTGGGTTGCCATGAATTTGAATCTGGGGGGCACACTCGCCCCTCCAGCATGGTAGGAGTGGGAACTGAGGGGTCTCCTAAGGCCCAGCTGATAGGCACAGCCTCTTTCCATGGGACCCCAGGCCGCCGACCTCCAGGTACCACCAGGAGGCTGGTACAGGTGGGAGAGGCTGCGCCTGTGTCAACTGTCCAGCATAAGCGCCAGCTTTGGAGATTCCCTGGGGCGTCCTGCCGGGGGTGGAGGTGGGGACCAGCAGAAGCCTGAGGTCCAATCCTGTCACCTAAGCCTTCCCAAGAAAGAAACCCCACATTGTTGCTCTTCAACTGACAGGCCCCCAAGACTGTTCCTAGCTTGGTTACAAATTTGCAAGACAGGCAGAGAGAAGAGGATTAATGATCATCTGTAAACATAATAACTCACAGGCCATCTCAGGGCCACCACGGACAGCGTTGTGTATCAATTCACTCAATTCCATGATAACCTCATGGGGTCCCCCCTTTTCTGGGTAAGGAAACTGGGAATCAGAGAAGTGAAGGGCTCACCCAGGGTCTCCCGTGGTGAGGGGTGGGGGCCTGATGCTTAAGCACGAGGCTCTGGCCCCTGTCTGTGCCCGGAGCCAATGCTCAGCCAACTACCACCCACAAGCCAGACCCAAACCACCTGGTCTGCTTGCGTTCAGTCCCTGAACTAAGAATGGCTCTTCCGTTGCTAAAGGGTTGTTAAAAACAGAAGAAGATGCAGCAAAGACCATATGTGGCCCAGAATGCTAAAACTAGTCACTCCCTGCCAACCTCCACCCAGGTCGCGACACTACACAGCCATTCACACCCCCAACAGCCACCACGAGAGGTGCCAGGAAAATGCAGAGGCTGGAGACAAGTCTGCACCCTCGGAGGTGTGAGACAGACAAAATGACAGCAGATCACACAAGCACACTGCTCGCCACTCAGGCTGTTACCAAGCCAAAGCCAAACACAGGACCTGGTGACATGACCCCAGATTCAGCAAATAGTGCAGGGACAGTCCTGTGCAATAAGGCAGTCGATGGGATGCTATTCTAAGACACCTGCTTAAAAAGAAAAAAAAAAAAGCTTAAGAGAAAAAAGGAGAAAAAGGAAGATTTCTTGGCTCACATAATGGAAAAAAATCTTATTAACTCTCTGGCTTCAGGTACAACTTGAACTAGGTGTTCACACATGTATGTGTATTTTTGTTTTTTTGAGAGAACTTATTATGTTAATAATAATAAGTTCTCTCAAACTTAGCAGATTAAACCATTGCAAAGGTATTACCTCACAGTTCCCAAGAGTCTGTCTATGGGCCCTCTGCTCAGGGCCACAGCAGGCTAACGTCAAGGCCTTGGCTGAAAATGACCAACACTGTAATTGTGCCTGAGACTCAGGGCCGTTTTCCAAGATCCCTGACCATTGCAAGAATTCAGTTTCTGTGGTTGTAGGACAGAGATTCTGCCTGTTGGCTGTCAAGCAGGGGCTGCTCCCTGCTCTGTGGCCTTCTCCCTAAGATGGCTATTTGCCGCTCTAAGCCCAGCTGGAGAACCTGATTCTAGGAAGAACGGGTCCCTTTTGGGGCCTCTGCCTGATTAGACCAGGCCCAAATAAGACAAACCTCCCTTTGGATAAATTCACAGTTAAATGATTCGGGGCCTGAATTTGATCTACAGAATCCCTTAAACTTAGCACAGTCCTGCCCACACCCGGAGGAAGGGGATTTTATAAGCAAGGGCAGGGCGCCATCTTGGAATCCTGTCTCAGCCTCTGCTTCTGGTCCAGGCCCAGTGTGGCCTCTGGAGGATTCTCGATCACCATCAAGTTCAAATCCTGGGAGAAAAGCTGCTCTTGCTCAATAGCTTAAATGAAAATCCTAGACCTGATTCTCATTGGCCCCATATGGATCATGTGCCCATGTCCCACCAATCACTGGTCAGAACACAGAATGCACTGATTGACCAGGCCTGACTCACATGCCCAAATCTTGAGGAAGGAGTCAAAGCTATTCCACCAGTAGCTCCAGGACTAAAAATAGGGTACAGACTGTTTCCCAAAGGAAAGGAGAGTGCCTGCTATGAATACTGGGCCTCCCCAACTCCTGACCCCCCAAACAAGTATCTATATCACACACATGCTCTGGATAGAATGGCTTATTTTGTCTGCAGTTAAATGCAATTTTTATGCCCAAATTTCCAGTGCTGTTCTTGATTCCCTAACTCATTTTTAATTGCAACTTTAGCTGAAAACACCCTTGCCCCCGTGCCCTTGCCTGCGGCTACCAGTCTTGAACATGCTTCACTTGACAACACATGAACCCGGGTCCCTCACGTCACCTGCCTGCGCAGCCCAGGAGGAGGCTGCCGGAGCCGGTGCCTGTGTTGCTGGGTCCACTCTCATCCAGAGGGAAGAGTGCATTTGTCCACTCTCTGGAGGTTCCAGGTCTTGGCTCTCTGTGAGCCTCCCAGGACTGGTCTCGGGTGAGAACCAAAATATTTAACCACAAGCCCTGACCCATCATCCCAGATGCCTGCTGTAAACAACCAGAATCTTTTCCAGGCCAAATGTTGACCTGGCTGCTCTCTCACAAGGCAGCATGTGGCCAGTGGTCTGGCCACATCAGCACCTCCAAGAAGTTCTCTCAGGGGCATTCTGCATGGAGAGCAGCTCAGTGTGAGCCTGTGAGTGGACAGTGGTGCTTAAAAGCCACAGGCCTAGGGCCAGCCAATGCCACCTTCTTTATAAGTGCTCAAGGAAGGCTGGTTGGAACAGGACAGGCACTGTTCTGTAAAATCATTAATAACTCACAACAACCACAGGAAGTGGAAACCATCATCATCGGCCCCATTTGTCAGGAAAGTTTAAGGGACATAGGCCCATGGTGACATGCAGCTGGTGAGTGACAGCACTGGGGCTGAAACTGTGTGGATCTGTCTCAACTGTGTGGCTCTCTCTGGGGGCCAAGTCACTCCCTCCACCATCTCTTCTGCTTGAAACCATCACGAGCAGCATGTCCACCCTTTCACTTAACAAGTGTCTGTGGAATACCAACTGTGTGCTAGGCAGTGTTCTGGGCACCAAAGTCACAGTGGTAACAGACACAGCCCCTGCCCTCCTGCAGCTAGTGGTGGAGAAGGGGAAATAGACAGTGGCCACAGAGAAATAAAAATGGATCTCAGCCAGTGGCATGTCTGAGGAGGACAAGAAAATGAGGAAGAAAGATGGAGAGTGATCAGGAAAATCTCTAGGTACAACATACAGAGGAGAGCTCTTGGGGAGGGGACATGTGAGCTGAAACCTGAATGATGACAAAGAGCTGGTAGAGCAAAACCTGGAGAAAGAGTCTTCCAGGGAGAGGGCATGGAAAGTGCAAAGGCCTTGAGGCAGGAAAAGGTTTGAGGAACAAAGAGAAAGATCCCTCTGTGGCTCTGCTAATGTGAGCAAGCTGAGGAGTGGTTATGGAATTACTGTTCATTTCCTGAGACGTGGTAATGATGGAGAGGTCATCTGGGAAAGCAACATATTCTCAGGAAGTGCCCGCCCAAGTCCTCAGGGGGGATGCGTCATAATGTTGACAACCTCCTTTCAAATGGCTCCGCAACATGTAAAGCCTACACAGCAAAACATCAACACCTGTGGATTCCAGGCGGCGAGCAAGGCGAGCAGAAGTGTGACCCCGTCCTGCTCTTTCCACTTCTCTACTGGGAATTTTCAAAATAAAGACAGAAGCAAATGAGCAGGGGCTGGAGCAGCAGCAGGGGCAGAGTCACACCTTGTGCCCAGGAGTTTAGATTTCATGTAAGAGAAGAGGGTCGAGGCCCCGGAGTGGTGTGATCTGGTTTGCTTTGGCATCAGCGGGCCAACTTCCCTGGATTTCCACCTTCCAGCTTCACTAACAATGCAAGAGTCTCTCTGGGCCTGGCAACGTTCTTCCAATTCTGATTTAACAAACACTTGTCATGCACCTTCCAGGAGCCGGCTGCTCTCTGCATGCGCGCTTCACCTCCATTAATCTCACTTAATGCCTGTGACAGCATGTAATGTCCTTGACATCATCTCCATCCTGAAGATGAGGAAACCGAGGCCCGGGAGGTCCAGGGGGTCTCCAGCTTGTGCCAGCAGACCTCAGGCCAGTTAGCACCTCAGCCCTGGAAGGGCACCTAGATCTCACTAAGTCACCACAGTCATTAATCATAATCAATGAATTATAATCAAAGCTCAGAAGTGATTCTGCTGGAATGCGATTGTAAAACTAGACATGCCATCCCAGAGAGAACCCTAAACTGAATTGCGCTCATGGTCAAACGGATCCTGCTCTTCCCCTTAAGAAAACAACTGCCCCCCACCCCTCCACTTTGCCTTGGCAGTCTGCGGCCGTGCCCGAGGCCGTTACTCATCCTAATACCCAAGCGCACCGGCTCCTGAGCATTGCATTGGTCTTCAGGTCTCAAATGACACTGAAGTCACAAATTTAAACTTTCCTGCCTGTTTATCCAAAAGAGAACTATTGGTCCACCATCAAGCGACTGGACAAATTGCCACTGTCATTGGTTGTCTTTGAACAGCATTCTCACTGGGGACAATCCACAGTCCATCCCTGGTAAGAAGTCAGAATAAATGTCATCGCTCCTGGAGATTGCTCACAGCAGCCCCCAGGAGGCTGCAATTATATTCGTTTATAATTCCCCTCCCTCCCAAACCAACCCTTGATTCATAAATGTGCACTCTTAGGCGTCAGGCGTTAGAATAAATTAGACTATACAATTATGTGTAATTAAAGGGAAAATGGGTGCTGCGCTGCACAGAGCCCGGGTTTGCTGAGGTAGAGCATGTCCGTGTGCACAAGCTGGCCCGGGGAGGCCGCGTAAAATACAATGAGCGTTCTTCTGATTTAATGGGGGTTTATGGAGCTGGTTTTCATGATCACAATATCTCAAGACACGTAAACAGTTCTCCTCTACTGACAACGCATTCCCACTGACAAGACAGCTTGGGTCTAACTGAAAATTCAGCAGAATCAACCACAAATTTATGTCGTTATGGATGATCCTGGAATTTGTATTTTAAAACCCATGCAAAACCGTCTCTACTCAGGAGCTGGGAAGTTTGACACCAACCCCCTGAGAGCGACTGCAGGCCCCTCTGCTCTTGCAGAAGCAAGTTCCAGCCAAACTTGCATACGTTATTAAAGCCACCTGTGCCCCAGTCCTGGGGCATGCCTGCCCAAGCCTCCCGTCTGCAGCTTCATTCCTACTTTTAGCGTTTCTCCTTGACACGCCAATTTGTTTGAGACATGTTAAAAGGTTGCATTTTACAACCCCATAAAATCCCATCTACTCCAGCCCAGATCCAGCCAGAAGGACGCGGACAGTCAGACAGTTCCAGCCTCTGGCTGGAGACACAAAAACACAGTGAGGAGTTGTGTTTTCATGGCTGCATGTGAGCCAGGGGAACAACAGGGCCACTAGCTTTGCAAGGTAGGAGGGATCCCAGGGCTCCCGCTCAGCAGCTGCCAAGGGACACAAAGAAGGGAGAGACCATGTGTGGAGGTGTTGGGAGAAGGGCCTCCACCGGCTAAACCAGCAGTGGGGAGCTGAGGCCTGGGGAACCTGAGAGGCCTGACTGGATTGTCCAGGCAGAGGGAGAGAGAGAGAGAGAGAGAGAGAGAAAGGGGTCAGGGACACTAGGGACTCTAGAAAAGCAGTCCAGACAGTGCAATTGGAGGCAGAGGGACTGGAAACTCAGGATGCTTTGAGGGTCCTGAACATTCTGCTAGCCCACCCAGGCCAAGCTGGGAGATATCCAGCCCCTAGGCCCCTCACATCTCCAGACAGACCCTGAGACCCCAAGTGGGGCCAGCCGTCCCCATCTGCCTGGAAGAGATCTCAACAGCAGGCTGAGGCCCAGGACCCAGAGGACTGTGGGGCTTGTTGGGACTTATGGGAAGATACATAGCAGAGGATGCTTTGCAGAACCTATGCCCCCGTGGGTGTCTGAGCCGGTGAGTCCTTGTGAAATGCACGACACACGGCCCATGCCTATAACAAACACGCACATGCACAGGAAGGCCCGCACATTCAAGACCTGTCCCTCCTCCCGAGGAAGGACAGAGGGCAAAACCCAGATGTTACCACTTTAGGTCTTTCCACAGCAACAATGGAAGCGATACACATCTAAAAGATAACCAGGTGACATCCTCTAGGCATGCACACAACCCCGCTGGGGCACTATTATTAAGATCCTCTGATAAAGCAGGAAGGACAGAGTAGAAAACCCCGGGCAGGACCTACAGAGGGGTGGGAGAGCCTCGTTCATCACCCTGAAGTCTGAAAGGCAATCTGTGTCCAGGCAGCGGTTCTGGAACTTTTTTTGTGGTGGAAATCCCCCACCTCTAGAATAGTCTCCAGAGCAGAGCAGCCCTACCCAGGGGGCTTCTGTCCTCCCACCAGAGGCCCCCTTGATGCTCTGAGGACTTGTTAGAAATGACTGCTCCTGTGGGGGTTAAGGTCCCAAAGCCAGGCACAGCTTCCAAAGGGCTGAAATCCACCTGCCAACTCTGTGACTGTGGACAACACCCTTTACCTTTCTGGCTGATCCAGACAGACATGCGCCATAAAGAGAAAATACACACCAGATCAAAAAGAATAAGAAAAAAGAGTACAAAATATCTCATGAGTATTTTTATATTGAATACATGTTGAAGAGAGAGTATCTTGGATACTCGAGGTTAAAGAAGCTACATGATTAAAACTCATTTCACCTTTTTCGTTTGACTTTCTAATGCCACTACTAGAAAATTCTACATTACATACACGGCCTGCCACATACATCTCCTGGACAGCACCGCAGCAAATGGGTCCCCTTCTTCCAATATATTTTGGTCCATTGAAGTGAAGAAGCTCAGCAAGCCATTCTTCCCAGAGGGGCCGTGGACAGATCAGCTGCCTCTGTGGCGCCAGCACCTGATTTAGAAAACCAAGTTCAAAATTTTTCTGATTTATTGAGACTCAAGATTAAACTGGAATGACCAAGGGAGATCATGGGAAGGGATCTGGAGCCCTGAACCTAGTCAGGACACACTATTTGAATTTCAGATAAATTTCAAAGAACTTCTCAGCATTAATAGCAGTCATTTATTTGTATTAATCTGTCAACACCAACTAGCATAAAACTAAAAAGATCATACCAACGCCAGGAGATGTTCAGGGGGAAAATAACAATAGCCTAGGGTCTAAGAGCATAATTCTAGATCCACGGCTTGTATGAGCTTGGGGCAGTCACTTAACCGCTCTGTGATTTGGTTTTTATGTCTGTGAAATGGGTATAATAATAGCGGAGCAGTCTATCGGGTTTAAGTGCGCTCCTCCTGCCTACACGTGCTTTTTCTACATCAGTCTGTCTCCCCCTTACAGCTCAGCTCTAAGTCCTGTGGCTGCTGGTTGGTTCTCCGCCTGCTCTTCGCCCACCCTGTAGCCCCATGCCCCTCCGGCCCGGCCGTGACTATGGGGACAGGGAAACCGCGGCAGACAGCGCCACCTTCAGTGGAGTTCCCCACTTTCGCAGGAAGCTCGGTTCTCCTTTCTTTTCCATTCCCGGGCCATTTCTGGGCAACGCTGCTGTGTTCACTTGGGCTCACGTTAATTTCCCGGAGAGTTTCCGAGGCGCGTGGGAAGGTCCCGGGCGCGTGGGCAGATCTCCCTGCCATCCAGCTTGGGCGCCGCCTGGAGCCGGCTTCTCCAATCGCCAGTGTGTGTAGTTAGAGGCGAGCGCGGGGCTTTCAGCAAAAGCAGCCGGGTGTTTGCAGACCCGAGCGAGCCCTTGTGAAACAGATAAAAGAAAACATTTATTAACGTGTCATTACGAGGGGAGCGCCCGGCCGGGCTGTCGCACGCCCCAAGAACACTGGGCTCCTTCCAGCTCCAAGGGAGGAGAAAAAAGCAGCAGAAAGGAGGCAAGGGTTCTCTTCGTCCCCAGCCAAGTGGACCTGATCGATGGCCCTCCGACTTTATTACGATATTTGATTTATTAGCAATGCCCCCTCGCCTGCGTGGCTGGCGCGTACACACACACACACACACACACACACGCACACACACACGGCTCGCGTCCCTCCCCGTCTCCAGCTCCTGGGCGAATCCACATCTGTTTCAACTCTCCGCCGAGGGCGAGCGGGAGCGAGTGTGTCGGGTGAGTGTGCGTCTGTGTCCCAGCGAGGGTGCGCGCTCGGCGGCGGGAGCGCGGCCAGCCGGGTCCGGAGGCAGCGGAGGCCGGGAGCCGCCGGGACCCCCGCTCGGCGCCCTTCCCGGTGTGGAGCCGGACTTGGCCGCCAGGGCCGTGCGCCGCGGGCAGCAGGGCCGGGCGGGCGAGCCGCGCGTCGGCGAGCTGGAGGTAAAGCGCTCGCTCTGCAGGGGCGCGGGGAGGCCGCCGCGTGTCCCCCGGCCCCGCCGCTCCCGCTCCGGCCTGGCCACCCGCCTCGGCGCGCGCCCGGCTCCCCCGCGCCGCGGCCGCCCGGCAGGCAGGCAGGAGGGGGCCCGGCGTGCCGTGCCGAGGGCCAGCTCGGGCCGCGCGATCGGCGGGCCGGGGCGACCCGGAGCGGCCGGGCGGGGCGCGGAGACGGACTTTGGCGAGGGCGGCGCGCCGGGCGGGGGCCGGGGCGGGGAGAGGCGGAGGAGGAGCGCGGCGCTCGCCGGGGATGCAGCAGCGGCAGCGGCGGCGGCAGCGGCGCGGAGTCCCCTGCGCCCCGCGGCCCGGCTGGGCTGCAGCAAAGGCAGAGCGCCCCGCTCCGGGCGAGGCCGCCGGGGCCGAGCGCGCGGGTGAGTGAGCGGGGCGCCGGGCAGGGCGGGCCGGGGTGCGCGGCGCGGGCTCCTGCAGCCGGAGCCTCCCCCGGGCTAGCATGGCCGCGAGCGCCGCCCAGGTGAGCCGCGCCGGTCCCGACCGCCCGGCTCCGGCCCCAGCGCAGCGCCGAGGTGGGACCCAGCGGGCAGGCTGGAGGCTCCGGCGCCAGCGAGCCGCAGGGGGGTGACCTGGTTGACCCGCCGGCCGGCTGGGCGTGCAGGCCAGGATTTCCCGCCGCGCCCCTGACCCGAGGACGCGCCCCACCGAGCCCTGGTGGCAAGGGGAAAGCGCTCCTGGGCCCACCGGCCGCTGGGGCATGGCCTCGTTGACCCCTGTAGGTTTGGACCCAAAGGATCGACTAGAAACCAGTCCACGTGGGGCTTGTCCGGGCAGGACCCGAAAAAGCCGTGGACGGGATCTTTAGAGTGATTCGCAGATACCGAAAGGACAAACAAGATTGAAAAGGCAAACTTCCCCCCGGGCCAGGTCGGAACCCGTTTCCACGCCCTGCAGAGAGATGCGCCCCTCCCGGGTCTCCTGGGGTTTCAGAAGTCTAGCGGTGAAGGGGCAGCGATTTCTAGGAGTGCGTTTTTTAAAAAATGTATTCCGTATAGTAGTTCATTCATTCGTTCTACAAACATTTACGGGGCATCCCTCGTGCCAAGAACTGAGTTCCTCCCAGGGGAAGGGAGAACAGTCCTAGCCCGTGCGCCACAAGCTCCAGATCTCTTGGAGCAGCAGCTGGGGAGATGCAGACTCGGGGCGGGGGTGGGAGGAGTGTAGGGAGACACCCCCAGGCCTGGCTTGGCACCGTGGCCTCTGCCCAGCTTCCCTCCCTGCCGGACACAGAGCACCACGCCCCCTGCACACAGTAGGGCAGCA